>JBBPQE010000031.1:0-92750 GCA_038092335.1 Boletus vinaceobasis
GATCAATTTCCTGCCCTGCGTTCTAATTCGACGATTCCCGGCATTGCGCGGAGTGCACGTTCTCCTTCCGATGGCGTCCATTCGCCGATGACGCCCCGGGCACCGTCGAGGCTTTCTCAACAACCTCAGTTACAGCAGAACGACTATTCACAAGCAATGATGCAGCATTCACATGCTACTATGGCTCACAATCCTGGAACGTTCAACCCCCAGGTTCAAAGTCCCAGCTGGCCGCAAAATGGCCAGCAGCCGATGCAGCAACACCTGGGAATGGTTGCTGCGCAGATGAATGGGTACCCTATGAACTCGCCGAATAGCACTGGTGTTGGTGGTGGATTCTTTGGGTCAACACCTTCGAACCCAAATTGGCAGCAACATCAGCAAGGTATGACGGGAAGCTATCCGTATGGACAGTCGATGGGTCAACATACGCCATCGGACCAAGGTCGTCTATCACACATGACCGGTATGTCCATACCTCAAAACATGAGCCCCATGGCGGACGGCTCGGGTCCTCCTGGGGAGTACGACATATTTAACTACAACGGTTCATGATGTCTACTCGGTTTCTGTTTCCTCTTCTGGACGGATGGTTGTCGTTGTTTCTCATTCGATCCTAATGATCATTATCGCCTCGAGGTGTTATCTTATGGTTTCCTTTGCATTTCTCGCTCCGTGGCGACGGCGGGTTGGGCCATCTTGACCGGGGCTTCCGACGACGACGTGCACTCGCACCCTGGGTTGAATGTTCAAGTTGTTTTCACTTTCTTTTTTTTTTCCTGCCATACTATACACCGAGTCCACCTTGATGGCATATCGTTTTTACGCAAATAGTGTTACGAAGTAGGTTTGTCTGTATGCTGTAGAGAGAACACGATTGAAGTTCACCGATATCCATGGGCACTCTGATTAGCATCTGCGCTTGACCTGGCGCTCGTCTACTTACGAAAGCTACTCACTCATTTGCCACGCAGCTGCGCCGCTAACAGTCGGCGATGGTGTTTACGAAGCTCTCCACGCAAGAAAAGGATGCGTTTTTCGGACTCCTCGATGAGTAAGTACTTGCCGAGCCCTCCACGATTCAACACCAATACCCTGGCTGTGGCTGATTGACGCATCCTCAACAGGTACTTTCAATCCCGACCCGAATTATTCGGGCAGAATGGGAATGGTCAGGGGGTGAGCGGGCTTGCTGGGACGGGCCTATCCACGGCGGCTGCTACGTCGGTGGTCCAACGCGCGCTCGCGACGGCTGATAGTGCGACGAGAGGAGGTGCTGGCGGTGCGTCGGGCAAGTCGAATAATCCATATGCGGCGAACATGGTACGTCGTGTGTCACAGAGATCGTTCGTCCCCCCCTTGGACGGTCTAACGTTTGAGTCTTTACCCCTCGTGCGCGTCCGTGCGTGCGTCAGTCCAACAGTACTGGTGCCGACGTTGCGCGTGCTGTGGCGGTCGGCCGCGTCGCTGCTTCCTCGCTCGCGTTCTCTGGCGGAGGTCTCTCATCCCAATCGCAATCACGATCGCAAATCCAACATGCCAAGCCGGGGGACCCGCCATCTCTGCCTCACCGCGCGGGATCCGACACACCTGCGAGTGCGCTCTTTGGACGGACAGTCTCGCCCGGATCAGAGGTGGATAAGCTCGTGAGGCAAAAGGCGAGTTCGGCTTATCTCCCGTCCTATCCCCATTCTCATTCCGTCACCCCCCCCCTTGATGACCCCAAACATCTGACGTGGGCATGATGCGTACTTTTTTTTTTTTCAGGCGAGTGTCTTTTCTACGTTTAAAAAACCCGAAACGGCGGGGGTAATAGTACCCCCCGCGTTTGTCGCTCCGAAGAATACATATGGACCACCGCCGATGCGACGTGACACCTCGGAGACGAGTTCTGGCACCGGCACCGGCAGTGGGGTTGGGACGCACTTGCAACGACAGACGGCGCCCGAACCGGAGTCGGAGGTGGCAGAGGGGGAATGGGCAGAAGTGTTGTATGATTATAGCAGCGAGGTGCGTCGTTTTAAGTGAATACCAGGAAATAAAAAAAAGGTGATATGGGATCGACTTTGTCGTGACGCTTCGTTTTTTTCTTTTTTTTCCCTTCAGGACCCGGGCGATTTGGCGATCGAAGCTGGCACGAGGGTGTTTGTCACGGACAAGTCGTCAGACGATTGGTCAGGCTTTCCCCGCTCGCAAAGTTGGCAGTCATCGTGGCTGACTTGAGTGTTTGCAGGTGGACGGGCCAAGGTCAGGGAAAGCAAGGTCTTTTCCCTGCATCATATGTAAAGCTTCTGTGACGTCTGGGTTGGAGGATCTGGTGATCGAGGAATCGTTTACACCGTCACTCAACACACGCTCTAATGGGCATTGTATCCATACATTCGTGCATTACAGATATCATCGTCGAGTCCATCAAAACGACAAGGGTATGATACATAGAACGAGAGTGGGAGATAGATCGTGTATGCAAGTACGGCTACAACGGCATGGGTGTCCATAGGAAACGCACCAGAGTCTGTCAGGTATGGATTACAACAGGTCTCTCTTGGCCTACCAAATGGGTCGAGTGCATGAGTGTCCGCGAGCACATTGGATGTCCGAGGTTAGAGATGTGAGATGAAAGATCGTCCAATGCAAGAAAGAGAGTGGCGGTTTTTTTATAGAAGTAAGATTTTGATGTCCACTTGGTGCGTGATCGTCCCCGCGCCCTCACCCAGGAAGAGATCAAACATCAAGGACGTGTGAATTGACCGCCGCTCGAAAGATGGAGGACCGCGAGTGAACCAACCTTCGGAAAGTGCTCCCATGGCCCTGAGGATGGTGTTCGGGGGGTTCGACAATGGTTACGACAGGTGGCGCAGCGCATGCTTTGGTGACCGAAACCTCCTTGTCGTGGGTCTTCGTCGCTGCGTTCCACATACGACTGAGGAAACCAGGGGTGCTGAAGCTTTCTCTGATCCGAGGTGAATCCGCAGGAGTATTGACGCCTTTGGTCTGCAAGGCTATCGATGTTCCGTACACATACGAGCTCACACGCGGTTTCCCACCATGACGATGTACGACTCTGATAGAGCACGGCTCGGGTAAAGCAGGACTATAATTCTCTTGGCTTGTCGGGGAGGAATGTCCTATCGCCTTGACAGTCGTCGCAGAGTTGATAGATGATGTGTCGGATACTTTCCTGCCTTCGCGGCGGATCTGAGACGGAAGAGAACCAAGCACAGACCGTTTCCTGGATAGCAACTTGGTACCATCGCGTTCATCCTCTGGGCTGGTGATCGAACCGGCCGACGAATCCGTGTCCTCCGTCAAGGAGTCCATCTCGGAGTCGGTCGCGCCCAAAGTGTCGGAGCTGTGACTGCTTGACAACGGTGATGGTGGCATAAGCGGCGGAGGCTGTCGACCCGTAGTATTGTGCAGTACACTCAACCGGCCATTAGACATTCGTTTTGCAAGACCGCGGACTGTGGACACAATGGACGAACTCGTGACTTGCGGGCGAGGAAGGGCATCGCAAATGGGAGGGGTTGGGGGCTGCTGCGCCTGAGCTCTCGCTTTCCCGGCCTTGGCAACCTTTTCAACGGCGGCGACCCTCATTTCTTGAGGACTGGCAAGATGACTCTGCTTGTTAGCAAAGAAGGGTACGAAGTGCTTGACCGCCTCATCTTCGTCGAAGCGAAGATCATAGTCCAGCAGAAAGAGAAGTTGCTTTTCCATAAGGTTTACCTCGGCGAGATCGAAAAGTGAGGAATAAGCAGACCAGTGCTTGTTTTTGGGAGACGAGTCGTTGAGATACTTTGCAGCAACGATGAGAGTGGCCAAGAAGACACGGTGTCGCGTACAAGGCATGCCTGTAAAAGTGGCATCAGGATGAGCGGAGGATGACAACCTGGACTGACCCTTGGCCATCGCGGGCAGTTTTGAACGAAGACGATGGAGGTATATGAGGGTGGTAAGCAAGGTGGGTACCTGCACGTTCGATTTTAGGATGAGCTGCACAATAAAGGACTCCAAACTAGGAAGGCGGAAAGGGAGCGGGGGCACGTCGTGAGCGTGCTTGTCCGGGGGCGCGGGCACGGGCCTGACAGGGGTAGGCGGCGGGGTGGGTAAGGGCGGGGTCTCTGAACCCGCGGCGAGCTGTTCTTCAACCATGATAACCTGCGCTGCCTGGAGAGCGATATAATGGACCATTTCCATTGAGACGCGCTTGCTCATCAGGTCAACGAAACCAGGGTTGTGGAAGGAGGCGGGGAGGAGAGAGGCGGGGTGACGACGGACGACGGACATTTTTTTAAAGGGAGTGACTTGATAGAGATTGTCGCGATTGGCCCTGGAAGGGCGATGTACTGTGAAATGAAGCAAAGGAGGGGCAGGACGGCTTTGGATTGCGGCTCTGCCGATTTAAATGGGGCAAGCAGGACAAACAACAAACACACGCGTCGAGGTCACGGGATTAAAAAATCAACGCACCACCAGCGAGAGGACCAAGCAAGCGTAGCGTTCGGCCCCTTCCTCTCGTCTTTTATACAGTCTTGTCCCTTCCAAGTCGGACTACCCTCTATTTCAATGGAGACCAATTGAGTACAGACGGACACCAGTCACTCCACATGTTGTCCTTGTCCGATTGGCTCGCCACCCTTGCCTTGCTCTTCGGTGGCTGCTGCAGGTATGCCATCGAGCCAAACGATGTCCTCCGTCGTAGACTGAGCAGTTTCACAGCAATGCAATCACAACAGAGCGACTTACCTCCGAGAACCCTCATTCAGGCATTCTCATCACTTTCTTCCAGTTCCTCATCGTCTCCCTCTATGCGCTCCCCAGCCAGCTCGCGTTCTCTATCCCTGTTCAGACCGCCCAGGAAGACACGCGTTCAAAAAAGTACGAAAACGGGGGTCATGAAAAAATCTGCACGACGTGGCTTCCCCGGTTAAGAACGCGTAGAGTACCTCTTTTACCCTACTTTGTCCAGGTCGCACTCTTCTTTGTCCTCTCTCTCCTCAATAATGCCGCGTTTGCATACCACATACCAATGACAGTCCACATCGTCTTCCGCAGTGGCGGCATGGTCATCAACATGCTCCTCGGCTGGCTCCTCGTAAACAAACGGTACGTCCCCCCTCGATCCTAAAAAGTGCACGTTCACGCCTCCGACTCAGCAATCTTGTTCCCTAGATATACCCTCAAACAAATTGCTTCCGTATTCATAATCACGATCGGTATCATCCTCACCACCCTCTCCGCCTCGAAACCCAAGTCCAAAAAGTCAAGCGCACAGCCAACCGATGTCGCCGTCTCCCTCTACGCACAAGGCGTATCCATCCTCACCCTCGCGCTCCTCCTCTCCGGACTCCTCGGGCTCACCCAAGACTACGTCTTTGCGCGATACATCAAGCCTACTGAGGCACAGGCCGCATCCGACCCTCTCGCACAGCCGTCCTGGCAGGAAAACATGTTCTACCTCCACGCTCTCCCCCTCCCCCTCTTTTATTTCTCCCGGGAAAGCATCGCAACCGAGTTCACCCGGTTGAATGCCAGTCCGAGCGTCTCCCTCGCGTCCATCCCGCTCGTGGACACATACCTCACCAAGACACTGGACAAGCCCACGCTTGTGCTGCCTTGCATGCTTTTGTACCTTTTGGCGAACACGATGACACAGTTGTTGTGCGTCATTGGTGTCAACAGGCTCACAGGGCGTGTGTCATCGCTGACGGTGACGCTCATCTTGACCGTACGTAAAGTCGTATCGCTGCTTCTCAGCGTCGCCGTGTATAGCGGCCAAACGAACGCCGTGATGTGGACTGGGGCTACACTAGTGTTCGTGGGTACGATTGGGTACTCGACCGGAACAAAAGTGAAGGACAAGAAGGATTGACGTTTGATGTGACTTGTAGAGGTTTATTGCTTACTCTGGGTTAAGCGACGGACCTGCAGATAGATGGTGCTCATGATAGACATAAAGTTATTGTCAGAAGACGATAGCGTGTACAAAGACAGATATCACACGATAGACAAGTAGGCACGGTGAACAGGAGGTCCTGACCTAGGTCTCCTGACCTGTCGCAATGTCCCACGTTCTTTTGATCAGCCCGACAGCAGGATCCATAGAATCTTGTATCTTTGCGAAACCGACAGTGCTGAGCGTCGTCGCATAGTTGCGGAGGTACGGCGCATACTAGGGTAGATGTCAAGAATAAGCCCGGGTGTTGCAAGTAGTGAAGAGAGACGAACTGTTCTGCAAAAGTGTCTATACCAACCCCAAGTCTCCCAAGTCTTCCACTCGTTATTGGACCATGTTGAACGTTGTTCCCAAGCTTCATCTCCAATTATGCTATGGCCGTATAGGTTCTGATGGAGATCACCCTGGGAGGGTGCGAGACACGACACGAAGCCCTCAATCGTCCGCGCAAGTGCGCCCTTTTGTTCGCGAGTGAGACTCGTAAACGCTT
This sequence comes from Boletus vinaceobasis, assembly GCA_038092335.1. Lineage (NCBI taxonomy): Eukaryota > Fungi > Basidiomycota > Agaricomycetes > Boletales > Boletaceae > Boletus > Boletus vinaceobasis. Next base: position 6,447 of record JBBPQE010000031.1, read on the forward strand.
TGAGAGCCGTGATTAGCTGCGGACTCTCCGCCGAGTCATCTATGTAGCGAAGGAAAAAGTAAAAAGACATGCTCTGCAAGAAAGACGAAACCGTACCCTGATTGATAGGTTTCACTTCCTCGTCCACCTCCATACTCGCCGCATCCGCGCCGCCACTCGCCTTGGCGCGTGCAATACTATCATCCTGCTCCTTCCTCAAGGCTGCCACCTTCCTCCTCGCAACCATCACTCTCCCGTTGGCCTTGTCCAATGCACCCTTGATTAGGTCCCATTCAAACGCACCAACGGACATCGGATTTGTTCCTGTACCATCCTCACCACTACCGCCCGCTGAATTTCCAAACGTCCACGCGATAACGTCGGTAGGATCGACAATCTGATACTGCATCAACTTGTCGAACACGATCCCAACTATTTGTCGATTCCTCTTCCAAAAGGTAAAGACACCGTGAAGAATGTCCATTTTAGCCTCCATGACATCGCCGCCGCCTTGCGCAGGACTGGGGTTGGCGAGACCGCGAAGAAGGGGAAGATACCGCTCAATGGCGTTGAGTAGGTGAGAGAATGAGCGAGAGCCAATCGAGAGCAGAGATTGGACAGCTATGGAACGCATCAAGGTGTCGATGGATGCGTATGGATGTGGAACAGAAGGGGTCGACTCGAGTGATGCCCTGAGGCTGTCAAGATGAGATATGACTTCCTCAGCGCGAGAACGGCCACGGAGGAGGCTGAGGATAGACTGGGTGGCGTCATAGTAGGGATTCGCTGGGGATCACAAGTGAGGAGAGGACAACGTTTGAGGTAAGTTGAGTGAACTTACAGGGATCTTCATATTCAAAGTTAGGGCCCGGAGGTTGAGTAGCAATCACGTTCGGGTCGGTCTGCATGGGCTCGGGAAGGGTTTTAAGAATCCGGTCGTGGTACGACAACCGCATTTCGAGTTCAATTGCTCGACGGACAAACGATCGTTTTGGATGCTGCTCCACAAAATTAAGATCTGGGACCCTGTTTAACAAGGTCGAGCGTCATCGGTGTAACTCAGGAACCATGAAGTAAGAGTGCCCACCACTCTTTCCACACCCATTGGAACCCGAAATTACTCATATGGACAACGAACCACTCGACGAAACGACGGGAAACTTCAGGGTCAAGTCCGTCGCCAAGCGCGGTATACAGCTTTCGGATGGACTTGCCAACCGCTGGACCAACGGTAGAGGGTGAGAGTTTACAAAGTTCGGTGACCAACGAAATGTAGTAGATTGGTTTTTGGGGAGGCTCGGGGAGAAGGAACAATGAGCCGAGAGCCATCTGACGGGATAATGTGATGTTAGCAATCCAACGGTTAGCCTGAAACTGAGCGCACCTCGATCACGACACTCTCGAGCTGCCAGTTCTTAGCATTCGGATCTTCCTCAGTGGCGGGGGGCGCTCCGGATCTGGGCTTGAATGTGCCTGGCACACACCACTTAGGATACTCGAGCAACAGTCTAGCACACTCCTTCCGGTTGATCTCAAAAATGTCGACCGTGTCACGGATGTTGGAACGGATGAGGAACCCGGGGAGGCTTATAGGCTCTGGAGTTGTCTGTTACATATATCAACGTGGAGAACGAGACTCCTGATGGCACATCACAACGCACGGCATTATCAAAGAGGCGGAAGAAGTACTCGGGCCATTCTTCTTTTTTCACCTGAGCATCCTCGCCTGCGTCGGTTGCAAGACCATCGAGTTCAATGACCTCGGGCGGTACCAGGATAGAAGGCAGCTCAAAAGGCGAAGAGACAGTGGGGTCCAGGTCCGGGTAGTCAAGATATGGCTGCGGCACGCTGCTCCAAGCATCCAAAAATTCAGACGATTCAAGCGCCCTAAGCACTGCGAGACCGCTCTCAAGAAGCTGTAAATTATACTGTGTGAGCAGGAAAAGGAAACGAAATGTGATAGAGCATACCTCTTCCGCGTTTTCGAGAAGTGCAGCATCAGAGGATTCAAGAGACATCATGGTTTGGACTAGAACTTTTGAGGAGACAACAGACTCATTGAAAGTCTGAATAGCTTTAATAATCTCGGCCGTGTTTGGTGACGAACTTTTCTTGATGACAGATCCAGCCTAGAAGTCGGCAGTTCGTGGATGGACAGGAAAAAGTAAAGAAAGGACATACGATGAGCAATCCTTCTGTAGCACACAGAGCGGCATTTTTTCCCCGTCCATACGACACGCCAAACTCGTCGAGGACAGCTGCGAAGGATTGAAGAAGTGCAGACATAGATTCGATAGAAATGACTTGAGCAACCATCAAATGGGCGAAGAAATGTATCTAGTTACGCGGTCAATATGGGTAATCTGTTTTCATGTTTGGACATACGCAGAGACGAATATCCCGCCACGCCAGCTTGTCGAGGTACCCTTGGAAGCCCTTCCAAAAATCTTCGAGGACTAGCTTTCCAAGCGAGGGTAAGGACGAGGACCCAGATGCCTGCACTGACTCTGGCTCGGAAGGCGCTGGGTCATGCAGCAAACGGAGCAGGGTAGCGTAGTATGGGATCTTGAACGGTTGCTCTGTGACACTGGGTCAGGGTCAGCGTGAACGAGCGAGAGAAACTTGGCTATATACTGACGCAATGCGAATGCCTTCCGAGATGGCTGCGACAGTGACAGGTGCCTCACGGATCTGTTTTGCAACCCGAGGGACCTCTTGGGTGGGATCCTGGTCGGTCGCGTCAGAACGGGGCGCTCGCGGAAGGAGGGGCCGGACTCACGACTTCACCCATTTTAATGATAATGTTCTTAATGACCTGCTCGGGGGTGTCATGCTCCCGACGACGGTCGTGATAATCGTAGTCGTCTGTGGTCAAGGTTCGTCGACACGAATTCCAATGCTGGTTCGATGCATGGGCAGTAAGACCTTACCTCTCTCTCTGTTGTGTCGTCGCCGGTGGGGGCCCCCTCCTCTGTGTGGTGGTCTGTCGTAGTTCATGGCCTGTTTTTTATTCTTGTTTTCTCTGTTGTGCGACTGCCGACTCGGAGGTTCAGACCTTGGTTCAGACTGCCGGTATGTGTCAAGACTCAAGTTGGCAGGCAAAGTGCGCTCGTCACGTGCAAGTGATTCAGACTTACTTACCTCGTCAACATCGACTTGGGTAGTGTTGTTTTTTTTTTTTGGTGGTACAAACTAGGCAGGGTGAGTCTTCTTGTCGTCTTTTTCGCTGAGAAACGTCCAATGAAACGTCTCCAGGGCATGCGAGACACATGCAATGGGCCTTGTCCGGACTGGCTCGTAGCGCTTGTCCAGTGATTCCACCCCGTCCTCGTTACTCGTTCCATCTAGTTGCCCGCTCCGTTTTCTCTTCCCCCTTCGTGTGCTTGCCTCCACGAGCATCTATCAAGCCCAGACCTTCGCTTGCCGACGAGCCATACCCCGAAAACCCTGTCAAGACCTATCCACCACCCCACACGCACGAGTTCCATTCCCCGCAGGTTTCTGAATCTCCCAAACCCTCGTCCAGCGAACCAGGTCCTACTCCCGAAAATCTCTCCCTTCCTAATTCACATCTACAATCACCACTCCCTCCCCGGCGTCTTGCGATACTCGCTGCCAAAGCCGTTCGCCTAGCCTGCAGTGCCGGGGCGTATCGTGACGCACACTTCATCATCAACTCTCTGCATGCCCCCAATGCTCCCCGACCCGAGCTCATCAAGCTCCCTTTTATTCCCGCTTTCGAATTTACTCCCATCACCTTCGACAAACCTGTTTCCCCGAGGCTCTCCGCCCATGCCATGTTACATCACATCATTCGCAACGACTCCCCTCTTAAAGCATATGAGACCGCCCAGATCTTGATGAAGAAAGGTATTTCCCTGCGGCAAGCCACCCTCCTCAAAGTGGCAGACGGACTCCTGCATGCCCCTCCGACCGTATTCAGCGTGCTCAAGGAAAAAGGTACCTCCATGTTCTACTCCCCCGGGTTCCTCCCGGACAGTCTTCCTATCAATCCGGACGCGGTCGAAGATGACGGCCTCCGCTTTGCGTTGATGCTATTGCTCAAGGCTCGAGATAATAGACGGCAGTGCTCGGACCGCGCTTTTGAGGCCCTCGTCAACTTTTGCTTACTGCAAGGCGAGATTATCATGGGATCCCTGATCTTCGTTCTCCTCGTTAAAGATTACGAGGCGAAAGCTCAGAAGGCACAAGAGATTAAGGCAAGGATAACAGAACAGGAAGCATGCCAGGGAGCTGCCTCGCCACAGCTGATCGACCGTTGGAAGGAGCTTTCCCGTTCGAGAATACCTTCTAAACGATTACTGAAAACGATCACTCAGCAATGCGAGGAGGAACTTTCTGATGACTCTGAAGACCGCGAAGAGGCTCTACAAGCTCTCGCCAACTTGGCGGGGCTTATCCACAGCCGGTCTATGCCCTTTTCCGATATATCCCATCTGCTGCGGGTGCTTTACTCCTGTCCGAAGCTTCCTAATTCAGTCACGATCGTACAAGGAAATATTGAACGGACAATCAGCGCACATCAGTACTTCCATCGCGTCATTTTTGGCCTTTTGCAGAACATCCCAACAAGAAAGGCCAAAGATCCACCGGCCAGGTACCAAGGGGAACCCATACACGTTATGCCTCCACTGTCGCGCGAGACGTATAACACACTCGTGCATTATGCCCTTCGCCATCGCCTCTCTGTCCCACTCGCCCGCGATGTCCTCCATCACATGGAACATGTACGACGACCTAATCTCAAGCCTGATACTACCACATACAACATTATTGTACGGTCCGGCACGCTCCTGAGGCGGAACGATATCGTCTCCTTTGCTGTGGCAGAACTACAGAAACTGAAAGAGAACGTTGATCACGGCATTGCGGTGTCTTCGGGTACTACTCACCGACACCCTCGACCCGGTTCTAACACCCAATCGCTTTCTGAACTCCTGGCAGTATCTCCCACATCTTCCAACGTCCCAGCAGACATGTACACATTGACCTCGTACATTACTCATCTCACATCGACAGGGAACCCGCATATCGTTGCCTCCATCCTCTTCCACGTCCTTCCCGAACTGATCGTTATCGATCACCCGGCATGGGGCGACAATCCGCCCAACGCTCACGAACGTGCTATCATGGCACGTCGCGCACGGCAAGAAAGGCTCTACCGTGCAGTCAGCCTCGGGCCCCGTTTCTTTACTTCCGTTCTGAACGCGCTCTGCAAAGCCGGCAAGACGGGTCTCGCAGAGCGCGTGTGGCTCCTTGCAAAGCAGGCCGAGAAAGTTAGTTGGCTAAAGGCCGGAAATGAGGGTCTCGAGGTGGCCGAGGGGTGGTGTCTCCCCGTCCATGCGTACACGATCATGATGCAGTTATATGCAGCGGAAGCGCGGAAGGGCTTCCGTGTGCGTACTCGCTTACCGGCCGTGTCGTCGGAGACTGGCCACAAGTGGCAACCGCGTACAGACAGCAAGGCCAAAGTCAAAGGGTGGGCAGGTTACGTTCTTGCCAAGGACAAGATCGCGAGCAGACACCGGTCGAGGAGGACACTCGGGCTTCGTATGGGTACGGTGCTCTACCGTTCGATGTTCCGCGCAGCACGAGACATCTACGATACCCTCGCACGCATTGTTCCGAACGCGCAACCTCGCGTATACAACCTCCAGCCAGACGCTCGGTTCTTCAACGCTGCGCTGGAGATGTTTGGACGGCAGCCTGGCATGATGCGACGGGCTCCGAAGAGGCTGCCTGCACATTGGCGGCAGAAGGAAAAGAAAGCAATGATGCGGTATTCGAGGCGAGGTGTTGTTCTACGAAACTGCAACCCGTTTTTGCAGCGGGTTATTCAAGGGATGCTAGATGCTGGATTCGTGGTTCCGACGGCCTACAGACGGTTATTCCTTGGGACCTGGGTGTACGCATCAATGAACCGACCTGGCGTCCCGGTAGTGAATCGCCAGCCGTTTGCGTTCCCGAGGCTGAAGAAGCGATACGTGCCGCATGCCTTGCCAACGCACAAGGTACGCGGGCTTCCCATCCAGCATTCGGAGTGGAAGAAGGCGGGTCACGAGTGGAAGTATCGTAGACGGCGTTTTCTGAGACCAAAGGGGAGGAAAGGGGTATCTCAACGGACGTGAAAAAGTGTGTTAATGGTGTATAATAGGATAGAGAAATCATCAGGTTGAGTAGATATCACCAAGACTATCGCCGGAGAGCATCATGGAACGTCACGCGTCATCATCCAGCTCAGCTTTCCGGAATGACAGGACCATTGATCGTTGGGTGAACTCGCGCTCTTTCCACTCTTCTCCATCCTCGCAGAGTGCTTCTGAGATCTCGTCTGCGAACGCCACCAGTTCCTGCCGGTTGGATGCTCTACATCTGTTCTTCATGGTGACCACAATGATGACACGGTAACCCTTTTCGAGATCGCGTTTCGTCTTGCGTAGTTTGTGGTCCAAGTCCGCCTTGGCGACTCCCCACGTGAGCTGTACTTCCTTTGGCTCCTCGCCAACCCTAGCCCCCTTTCTCAACGTCCTTTTCATCTCCCTATACCGTGCCTCCACCTCGTTTCGCGTCGTCACGCGTACGATCGGCTCCGGGGTCGACGCGACGAGCTCGATGACGCGTCCCTGCTTTGGTCGCGTCTCGAGGAGGTCTCGGAGGCTTTGTTTCGTCGGGGAGAGCTTGTTCGTCTCGGGGTCGAGGACGAAGGCGTGTTCGAACGGGATCTGTCGGTTAGTCGGGCGACGTTCGATCCGTTTGGAATTGGGATTGCCCTTGTCTGCGGTGGGTCCGGCATGAGGCTCAGGTGAGACGTATTCAAAGCGACGCCGGGCGGGTGGAGGGGGGAAGAAGGGAGGCGGTGCGCGGGGTCGGCCGGTGGAGATGGATCGGGTGGGGGGTATGTGGTAGGCTGCCAAGCGCGTGAGCGACCGGAGGTGACGTCGCGTGGAGGTGTCTAGTCGATTATATTAGTCTTTTTGACGCGTTTGCGGTGGGTAGACAGACTTACAGAGAAGCTCCATGGTTCAAGCGTTGTGCGTTGACCTGGACTGGACCTCTAAATCTCGGGAGGCGGTTGTTTGTCCTTGTTAAGTTTGAAAGTCTTGCACAACACGTACATACAAAACACGGCTTTAGCGATATTTTTCATCCGTCTCGCTGACGTTCTTTCTTCCATCGCTCTTCCATCCCAGGTGAGTACAGTACCATTGAACTTGTTCCGGAAACCGTTTCTCGACCTCCGTTTGTATGATGAGATCCAAATGTACACTTTACGAGCGTGGGGACTTTGCCGTCCAGTCTCTCCTTCGTTCAGCATATAGCCTCGTCTTGAGGTTGTATGCATATACGGACGCAGGGGTAGGCGCTTCTGCGCGATGAGTGTGTGCGGTTATAGTTATTTGATCAAACACTTTGCATTCTACCCGTCTCCCTATCCCTTTTATACCGGTGTGCTCATGGCGTTTTCTTCCAGGACTATGAAGACGAGGTCGATATGAATTGCTGGGTGAGTTGAACTCGAATTGTGTTCGTTCTGTTTGTTCGTCGGTGGGATGATGCAGATTGGACCGAGCGCGGGGAGCCAGTTATGGTTCCAGTCTCTCCTTTGCTCTGCTTGCCTCCTCGTATTGAGGTGGTTTGCAACCGGGTGGGGGTGCAGGCGTTCCGTGCGACGAGGCTTTATTCAAAGTTATAGTTATTTTGACCGACCAACTTGGTACCACCATGCCTGATGCAGAATTGCTAACGTATTTATCCAGGACTGGGTTGTTGAATATGAACGAATGAGTCGGGACGTATGTTATGAATGCACGTAAAGTACGACGATGCTTGTCCAAGTAACCGAAATCCACAGCTGTAACAGTGACTAAGTCGAACATATGATAATTTTCCTACTAAAGAGTGTATCATCTGCTCGAGCTACGACAGCCCACTTCTCTCCCGCACCTGTTCCTGCTTGAGAGCAGTTGTCCGGAATAACCACGCCAGGTTCTCATACACGACGAACGTAACACATGTCCCAGGAAGAACGCGAACAAAGTTTGTGCCGAGGCCGCGGTAGAAGCCTTGAATGCCTTCGCCTTTCCATGTTCGTTTGATGGTGGTAGGGATATCGGGGTATAGGTGCGTTGTGGCGTTATTCTGTGCAACGCGAGAATATGTGAGACATATCGGACGGATAGCAGGAGAGGTGGACCCACTTGTAGGCGGGAACGGATGACTTGGTACGGGTACGTCACCGCAAGTGCAAACAGCTTGCTTCCGCCTGACATGACAGTATAGGCCATGTTCGACTGTCCGTGATGATGCAAGTGAACCAAGGAGCGCGCATGAGGACGGGATACACGTACGAGTTTATCATCCTCTGCTGTCATCGTTTTACCAGCCCATGCGAACCGTTTTCGTTTCTGCTCAAAGCCCCACCGCTTCATCTCTTCGTAAGCCATAAACTGTATTGCGCCATTGCTGACGCCGACGAGTGCGAGCGATGTTCCCTTCCATAGACCGCGCAAGCCCTCTATGCTGTATATGGATGAGAACCCGTCTGTGACAGAGGCCTCAACATGTGGAAGTGATCAGACCGGAAGCACGCACGCCAAAGGCCCCTGTAAGACTTGGGGTCGTCTGCACGCGTGGTGAACATGCGTACTTTGACGACCCATATTGGATTGGTCATGATAGCAGTCACTGCACCTGTGATGCGCGTCAGGACATGTTGGAGGCGACGCAGCAAAGGACGGGCGGCGAACTTGCTTGAGCAGAACAGAGTAGGTAAGCACCGGGGGACAAACGGAAGTTTGGGTCATCCCCTGATGCGCGTTTCTTGAGCATGTTGTAGCTGGGAGAGATGGATGATGAGCAACGAGACACGTTCCGGGGCGTGATGGACGGACAAGAGAAAGTAGAGACCCCAACTGGAGGCATTGCCGGCAATGTTCGGAGCTACGCCACGGTAGAGACCTCTCCAACCTTGCTCTGCGTGTATATCGCGGAGGGAGTACCATATTTGCTTTCCGATGCCACCGTGAGGCTTGGAAGTCGACGTTTGGAGCTTGATTTTGAGGAGGTCGAGGGGGTGCATGCAGAGGACGGCAACGACGCCTGCGCCGAGCCCTGCTGCGGCATGGTCCTGAGAAGAGTATGAATGGGAGACAGGGACTGAGACGGGTCGCGCACCAGAGCAGCAGTTGGGAAGAAACTGGGCTGGTGTTGGCTTGCCATCCTACTCGAAGCCAGGTCGCAAAACGCGTCTTACATAACCCAACTGTTGCATGACATGTCGCTCACATTATCTTTGACCCCCCGCAATCCACCAAACGCTCCCGTCTGTACTTAAATATGCACCCAATCATTTGTGCTCGGTTTTATCGGTCACATCCCTACCACACACACGACGCAGCCTGTGCGGTCCTATTCTAAACATGTCCCAATTAATTCTTTATAATCGCCCTGTGGGATGTCTCTATCTCATCCATCCCCCCATTCTCAGCACAGGCGCATTGCAACGAACTCACGCGTGTCGCTTACGACCTTACCGCAGCGCGTGGCCTTTGCCGGTATTTTGTGTGTGCTCTCCATTCTCCGTTCTCACGTCGCTCTTCCACTCGACCATGCGCATCTCGACCCTCTCCTTCTCGTTGCTCTCGCTCGCCGTGTGCATCAGTGCCGCATCGCTCCAGCCTCTCCTCGCCCATCGAGTACCAGCCATCTCCGTCGCCTCGATCGGACAAGGTTCCGAGAGGCGGCAAATCAGTGTCGGAACACAGTCTCCCGTACCCTCCCAATGCACCTCCACCTGCGACCCGGTCAACAACGAAGTCAGCTTGGTGAGTGTCCGTATCACACTTGTACTCTCCCAGCGCTCGCTCCCCGTGTCGGAGTTACAATACTCTTCTTTCTCCTAGTCTATTCCCTTTCAGTCCGCAACTGCCGCTGAGCCAGAACGTCCTTCTTTCATCCGTTCTAGGGATGCCCGACCACGGCATGTTGCACGATCACCTTTGAGACGCAATACTACAACTGTCTCGAATGCGTCGGTGTGGCGCTCAACGCCACCAATTACGCGACGGCCCAAAACGATCTCAACTGTACGTTCGACGTCTGTTGCGCTCCATCAGACGACATCCACCAATTGACACTGCGTTTTCGTTTACTCAGTGCTTTACACGACCTGCGTGGACATGGGGTTTGTTCTACCCCGGATGGAACTGCCCGGCCAGACAGCCAATAATTCGACCTCGAGTGCTGGTGCTCCTGCCACGGAGACGGGTCCTGTTGTACCTTCCGCATCTGCGGCGCCACCATTCCCAACGGCATCAAGCAGCGTTGTGTCTTCCAGTTCGGGCACGACCCCCACGGGGGCGGCGATCAGTGCCAGCTGGCGTGGTGTACGGACAGAGGCGTTGATCGGCGCAGCAGTGTTTCTCGGGTTCGCTGGGTTATGGTAAGTGACCGGGGGGATAGAAATGTTGGAGAGATGGCACTTTTTACCATCGGACCCGTCGCACAAGGATCATCAAGCACTAGCATACACCTTCGTTTTATTTTCTCGGACTTGACACAGGGTCTTTTGGATACACGGGGCCATTCGAGAACATGTAGAATTCAGCAGTGCATGGGGTATATGACACTACAGGACTTAAAGAAACACCAGAGATTCGTACAAGTATCCACGTACGATGGGTAATTGACATTCTTTCATACCATCGTTTATAGACGTACATCTTTCGGTATCTCACGAACGTATTGATGGCTTGCCTCAGTCTCGGATTGATCACCACGGTTGTCGACTTGACCAGCTTTCCATAGGTCTTCGCTCCAATACGCTCTCCAAACCGGGCAATCGTGCATGTGCATCAAGTTCTAGCGCTTGTTCAGTCAGTGATTGTCGGCGCGTTATTTGGCAAGTTTGTTTTTTTCTTGTCAAGTTTAAGGTGGCTGACGGCGGCCTGTATTGGCAGGTCAATCCTCGCCCTCTGGTGGTTCTGCTGGGTCCTGAGCATTCTGAACCCTCAGAATCAAACCTTGCCGTGTTCGGCAAGGAGGACTTGGCAGTGGGAGGAGGTGCGCATGCACGAGAGGCATCGACCCATAAGTTAATATGCTGAAACCCTGTTGACAAGAATATGATCATGGAGAGAGAGCGGTCACCGATCAAGTTGGCTGTAAGTAATTGTTCCACTTACAATCCGATGGACAGAATAACCTGAAAAATTGCGTCGACACTGTTTTGCCACAATACTTGGCAGAACATGATCTTGGAAGAATATGGCCAGGGGGGGACGGCATTGACGCTGTCACTACCTGGAGCCACGTAACGAACTGGGGCCAGGAGATAATCCACATGACAAACGCGAGCCACGTTTACGGCGCAGGGGTCAATACATCGTACCCTGCGTAGTATGCACTAGACTGTTGTTGCAACACTTTGAAGGCCATTGGGCGGCCAAATGACGGAACAACGGTCTCGAAGCGGTCGCTTTCATGTCACTTTACTATGTAGCTGTGGGCCGCTTTAGAATCGATCAATCGGCACGCCCATGATCTGCGTCAATTACATTCATGAAAAGGACCGAGTGGTGTCTGGGCACAGGCCAAGCTCATAAGCTATCTCACCGAAAGCTGTGATTGACGTACGTTGCATTATAATTCCAGTCCTTCTCACTCAGACACGTCACTAGTTTCTCATAATCGACGCCTTGTATTCCCCTTGACTCATGCGAGCAGAATGGGGCTGGGTCCTGGCCGCTGTATTCAACCCGTTTTCGCTGGTCCAGGTACCAATGGGCAGGGGCCGTATGATGTGCGAAACGCCACTTGTGAGTCTCGATATTTCCCGACACACCTGCCTTTTTTCCCTTGTTATACCACTGGACGCAATGACAAGTAGGTACTCCCGACCTTGCCGCATTGGCCACAGTATGCTGGGCTAACGGGCTCTGTGCAGAGGGGTGCAGAGGGTGGGGAGAGGCCCTTTTCGCTGTATAAAAAGTCAGCTGCAGAACAGTCCACGCCGGCATCACCAAAACAGCATCCCGTCGCCTCTCGAACAATTCGACTCACCAACTCTACCGCTAAAAAGATGTCAGCGTCACGAGATTTCCCAGCTCCTCATGCTCTCGCGCTTTGCGTTAACGATGGCCCACACTGTAGCAAATCGACGTAATGCTGAACGCCCTCCCCGAGTCGGATTACTCGGGATCATCCTTCCCGATGTTTCGGGTCTCGTCGGGCTCTGTTGCTGAGTCCTCGATCATGGGCACCAGTACGGGTACTGGCGCTACGTGCACCCAGCAGCTGGTCTGCTGCACGGGTAATATTGTACCTACGCAAGTTGACCTTGTTTTCTGAACGAGCAATACAACCCGTTCCCCACCGAAGGACTATAAACGAGGATACCCCCCAAAAAAGTTCCCCTCTGCACACATAGAATAAAGCATCAGTGGCAATCACAGCAATGGCAATCACAGCAGACTCCTTAGTACATACAATTTATGTTTGAAACTTCAGTTTATGTAATTTGGGCTTTTTGCCTTTCTGGACAGAATACATGGACCATTCCCTGAAGGACTTTCAACCTTTGATGGATAAGATTAAGCATATGTCTACTGTCCACTGGTGGTTTTCCAACAAGAGCACATCCCAAGCTAGTGTCCAGAAATGCCCTGAGAACACTGCTATCTCAACCAACAGGCAAGAAAGATGAGCTGAAAAAGAAACACATTATTTTCCCCATACTACCAATACTCAAAATCATTCAGGTAGTAAATGTGGTCCAGAAGAGTTCTTCCACATGAAATGACCATGCAGAGCAAAACAGGTGAGGCAAGTAGAGTGGTACATAGGATATGTAAAAGGAGCAACAGCTGAAGTTCATAAGTCTCACCTTTCCTTTGCCCACCCAGTTATTAAATAAAGATACAGACAATAACACTGAAGATGCATCAAATCATCCACATACCAAGGATAATTGACAGCCTTTCATACATTTGTTCACAGACGTGCATCTTTTGGTATCTTGCGAATCGCCTGTCGAACACCAAGATCTCCCAGGACATCTTCCGCACCAGCAAGGATAGCGTCGAAAGGCGAGGTCCGGTGGAACTGTGGGTTGACAAGTCAAAAAGTCAGGCCAGGCAACAGGAGATGATGATAGGGGGAACAAGTCGCAGCACCGGCCAATCATATATACGTACATTCTCGACTATCTTTCCCATTCCACCCACCGTAATACCTCGTCCACCGAACATCTGTGTCGCATCTTCGGCAGTTTCGCGGCCTGAGCGCGAAATGAACCTAGTGACGTCAAGGCAGCTGACATGCGAACAAAAGGAATGCAAGGAATTGGACGCACTTTTTAAGAAGTGCAATGGGCCCTGCTAGCTTATCTGATTGTTCCGCATAGTTCATCTGTGGTCAAGGCATTGAAGCACCCGAAGCAATTCAAGGCAGTCGACGCACATTGTTCATCTGGTGAGTGATATTCTCCATCCAAGCTTGGCACGCCTCCACGCGTTCAATCATCAGCGCAAGTTTGGCGCGTATGACGGCTTGAGAGTGGAGGGGCTTCTTGAAAGCGATACGTTGATTGGTCCACCTGATGTGGATAGTCAACACCCGACCTAGGCAATATCACGCTGAGGATTGACTTAAGGCATTCCTCCACAACCAGCCGCTGGGCTCCCAAACTCGTAGCAGCCACCATCCACCGCTCATGATTGAAGTTGCTTAGGATAACATATAACCCCTGCCCAACTTTTCCAAGCATGTGAGACGCGGGAACGCGCGCACCATCAAAGGTCACGTATGCTGTTCCAGCTGTGGGTGAGTAGGACGTTTTGACGGGCTTTGTAGAGACGTTTTCAGAGCGGGGAATGAGGAGGACAAGGGGACCTTGCTGCAGGCGCAACGCTGTCAGACCGCAGCGGGAAGAGGCAGAATGGTGCGTACGTCGGTTTGACACAGGGTGGTGAAGTAGTCCGAAAATGTTCCGTTTGTTATCCACCTGTTCCGATTCCAAACAATTGGAATCATACTGTCGCAGAAGGAAGACACGTACTTCTTAGTTCCAGTGACCACCCAATCATCACCATCTTTTACTGCGACCGTCTGAACGCCAGCAACATCACTTCCCGCGACTGCTTCCGTGATGGCAAGTGCAATGTATTTCTTTCCTCCGAAAATGTCAGGGACATAGCGAGATTGGATTTCCGGCGACCCGAAATTGAGGATAGGGGGCAGGGCAATGACACCACCGTTCAGCAACCCATCTACGAAACCGCGCGTCCCAAAACGGGAAAGTTCGAGGTTGAGGATGAGCTACGTCAAAAAAAGTCGAATATGAGCGACACAAGACTGCCCCGCGACACAGCACAAGTGGATCGGCACCTCGTAAAAATGGTCGTATTCTTCCGGTTTGACGACGCCTCCCATAAGCGAGCGTCCCTGGAGGTGTTTCCCCGGACCGATACGCATCGCTAGAAAGTTCATCGCGCTGCCAATTGCGTTGCGTGTCGTTAGTGAAATTGTCGGTTACAGTCGGGTCCTGACTGCCCGGCGAACGGCGCCGAATGGCTCACCCGAGCTTGTCAACGAGCTCCTGCGAGATTCGTTTCCCATTCTCCTCGCACCGAACGGCTTCGGGGTAGACCTCCTCCACGAAAAACGTCCGGACGGCTTTGTGGAACCGCCGGTGCCCGTCGTTGTAGTATGGGCTGTGGAACCCGGGACTAAGCCACGTCGGCTCTGCATAGGGGATGAGGGAGAGCGCGCCGGGAGCAGGGGCCTTGATACGTTCCACTTGACCGCTTATGGTACCGATTTGGAGACGCGCATATTGCGGGCGCAGGAGGACTTCATGGCGGTGGAGACCGAAGAAGGCGTCGGTCGCATCCTTGCCGGCTGGTGTGGTGTCACGATGAGCCAGTTCGGAGATGTAGTGACTTACCTACGCCGGGCGCGTAGAGAACGTTGGCACTTCCGGGGTGGAGGTCTGCAAACCGGGTGAGGTCGTAGACTTTGGCGTCGATGACTATCCACTACGAAAACTGTGAACGACGAGTCGCGCTTGGGACTGAGCGAGGAGACTTGCCAGGGAGGCTTGCTTGTTGTGCTACGTTTCGAATGGAGGTGAATCCATGTAACATGCTAGACCGAAATCGAGACCAGCCACCTACCTGCGCAACCTCATCGAAAGTAAACTCCTTTGTACTCTTGGACAACATTTCAAGTGCCAAAAACCAATGTAGTATCGAGTGTCAAGACGTTGCCAAGGAACTGCAACCTGAGGCCTGAGGGATGCCAACGGCCACTTAAAGGCTTCGGTGTTCACCCTTTCTGCCAGCCTTGAACCTCACACGATCTTACACACGTGAAACTTTGTGAAACTTGCGAACCTGTACAAGCCCGTATGACATGTTGCTCACTGCAAATACTACCCAGACAAGCGATGCGGCATTAACACACAGAAATTTACGATAGTGAATTACATAGATACTTGAACGAAGCCCTGAGAGCAAGTATGAAGATCTGCGAGTCGGCGTTCTAGGAGTTGGTGTCCAACCTTTCGACAGGTGCTGTAACGTTAACATGGCATTTTGGCCGGTCACAGTAACCGACACGGATCGAAAGAGTGAAAAGAAAAAAAGTGCGGGTTTCAAGAATTTCTTTCGCCACACATTTGCATGATCCAGGCTCAGGTCGACTAGAGCTGAACATTACAGGTTGAGTTAATGGAGAGAGAAAGTGCAGCAGAAACGTACCCTGAACAAGAATCCGAGCTAGGCATGTAGTACAGTAAATGAGCCAATGTAACTCATGACAGTAGGGATATTTATACGCACATCATCAGGGGTCAGGCGGCCCATGGCCTGTCATGAATACCCCGTTTTAGCGACGAGACAATACAGAAAAATAAGGCACGTACCGACGAGTCGGTAGATAATGTCGCATTTATCATAGCAGACTTCTTCTCTTGAAGCTAGAGAAGCATTTTGTTATGCCCGACGAATCTAAAAACGGGGCCACGCACTTGGATAATACGGCTCTCTATACTGTCTTCTATGACGAGCTTGATGGCTTGGACAGGTCGGTGCTGACCAAGCCTGTGAATGCGGTCCATGGCCTCTGTAAATCGATAAGTACACGGTGTGACTGCCTCATGGAAAACTGGATATCCTTACGGTATTCGACAGCAGGATTCCACCAACTGTCCATGAGATAGACACGCGAAGCCTCCGTTAAGTTGAGCGCGACACCACCAGCCTTCAGGGACACCAAGAAAACGGTCACATGGACGTTGGCCACTAAGAACGACTGTCAGGAATGCGAACAAGTCGAGGAAACATCTTGACATACTGAAGTATTGGATGGTGGCGTCACGAGCTTGAGGCGTCATCGTCCCCTCAAGTCGACATATCTAGAAAAGGTGAGTGCTTGAAAATGCGGGCAGCAACAATACAGACCTGGAATCCAGCTTTCTGTAACCTGAATGCGATCAAATCCAAAAAGTTGACGAATTGGCTGAACACGATGCTTTTCGTGGTGGCGTCTTGTGCACGAAGATTGGACAACTCTTCAATGAGAGCTTCAATCTTTGAAGATGAGCGCCAGGTATCTAGGTTGAGTCGACCGATAATGCCCTGCCTTGCAGCAGGCAAGGTCGATTCTAATTCAAGTGCAGGTCCTTCTAGGTCAATAGTCAAGGGGAGGTGACAAACTGGGCACTCGGGCTGGGAAGGACCAGATATTATTGAGACTGGTTAGAGGCAGATCGATGAGAGACATACGTTGATGTCCCCAGCGGTGCTCAAGTATTGCTTCATACACTCGCGGTCAAAGATATGGTGGCACTTGGCTTGGATAGCGTCTTCGGCGATGTCATGGCAGAGCCTACAGACAGTGGCCTCGCTAAGTTCCTCGTTGGTAAAGAATGTATTGCCGTTGCTCTTGCTACGGAGAACCAGGTCGGGGTGGCAAGCCATTTGGCGCATGCGGGTGAGTCTGACACGAGCACGTTCAGCTCGCCGAGGTAAACTCAGAGGGCATATACGCACAAACTGAAGATATTGGAATAGTCTGGTGGGAGATGTGAGTTGGTAGAATATTAAGAGACAGATAGTAGCTCACTATTCAGTACAGTACCCGAATCAACATAGGTACTGAACTGACGCTTAGCGTCAGAAAACAGTGAGAGATACAACTCTTTCTCTTCCGGGCTGAAGTAATCCCTTCGAACAACAACCGTTCGTGGAGGAAGCCCAAGATCATCCGCGCGTTGAATCTTGAAAACGTGTACGGCTCATGGGCAAAAAGTGTGGTACAAACAAGCATACCTTTGTTCGTCTGAGCATCATACGGTCCAAAAGAACTTTCAGCTTCTTGAAAGCTGTCTTGCCGGTCCCTACCATGCCACTTTTTTGGATGGGCGTCAAAATTTCATTGTTCCAGAAACACGTCTGAGAAATCAGAAATCAGACGAAATGCATCGCCAAATAGAGGAACAGTATCCCACATGTTGCATGGGATTGTGACCACATTCTAAGGAGTGAGGGTTAAGCGTGACATATTCGAGCGTTGGATATCGGATACATACGATCACAACTCTTTTTATCCGAAAACTTCCAGTGAAGGGATTTACATTCGCATTTCTTGCCTGCGAGATAACTTTGTAAAAGAGAACAGGATCACGAGGAGATGGCTTACAGAAGTAGAAAGCGAAGGGATCACCTCCCAAGAAACGAATCATACTGTAAAGTTCTCCAACACGATTCTGTAGCGGAGTGCCCGACAAACACCACTTATAGTTACTATCCAATTCAAAACAAGCTTTGGCAGTGTTAGTAGAGCGCTCCTTGATGTTATGGGCTTCATCAAGCTGGACCCGCGGTATGTGCAAGTGAAATTAGTACTAGTGTAAAAACGATTGAATACGAAACATACAACGATCCGGTTCCACTTGATCTGATGAAGAGGGGAGGCTTCTTTAACGATATGCCCTTTACGCTTGAAACCGCTTTCTTGCTTTCTGAAGCAGCTTTCTACCACAGCGTAACTGGTCAGGACCTGGTCATAGTCAGCATTGGCTGAACCATAGCACAACGGAAGGTTAACATACAACGTCATATTGTTCGAGTTCTTGGATATTAACAATGCGGGAAGCACCGTGCCAAACGAGAACATTCATACCCTCTGTGTGGGCGTTGATCTCATTGCGCCATTGCATAATTGCAACAGTCGGTCTGGACGGGGGTTACTATCAAGAGACACGAATACACGATGCAAAGACATTTACGCAATGACGAGGTTGGGCCTCTTCAAGTCGGACACAAAGAGGGAAATCATCTGGATAGTCTTTCCCATGCTGTGTGAAACAAAGGTTTGAGGTAGTCTTGACGAAGAAGACCTATTTTCTTACCCCATTTCATCCTTGAACACCAGAAGCTTTAATACATTGCGGAACGATGATGTGATAAACACTTACGGCTAACATGCCACCGTGCCAAATTGTATTCTCTTGCTTTCGCATCCACCAAAGAGACTCCTGCTGGAACGGCAAGAGTGTGACTTTCAACCCAGAAGGCTGTTCAGCTTTCTCAGGAATGATCACAGAGATTTGTTCTTCAAGATCACCCCACACATCCTTAAGCTCTGGATGGTGCTTCTGCAATGCCAGGGAGGCCTTCTCCGACTGGAATATACGTTGAACAGATCACCATCTGATAAATGGACCTAGGACATACCCAAGTTAACCTGCGGCCAAGCTTTTCGCTAAGCAAACGCTCCTCCCTCTTGAGTTCATTTCGCTCGAGCCGCGCGAGACGGCGTCGTTGTGCCCTTTCGGCCCACGGCAGGGGTTCAGTGGAAATTTTGGCCTTCCCCTTCTTGGGCTTCGCTTTCACCTTTGCTTTCCTTCTTGACAGGGGCTCTTCATCAGAGCTTTCCAGCACAGATAGCTCTGACTTGTCATCAGACCCAGCAGAGTCCCCATAAAGGTCTTCATCGCTCTCCGCAGTTTGCATTTTACCCCTACCCGTAGTGACACGGCTAGAGGTCGGCGTCCTGGAAGTTGATGGGCCGGCATCCGACCTTTGTTGAGCTTCACGACGGGCAGTCCCGTGGGATGCCTTGATTGCCAAGGTAATCATAAGGGCTTCTTCTTCTTCCGAGCCTGACACCACTTCGTAGTCGGAACCACTCTCGTCGGACTCCTTATATACCTCATCACACTGCGGTTCATCTTCAGATATCGGTTCATCGTCGCTAGGCTCAGGCGTATCAATGACCCTCGCCTTCCCTTTCCCCTTCCCCTCATTATTTGGCGCAGGAATGAGTTCGACCTACAATAGTTGGTTGACTCAGTCACATGTTGAAGACGAAGTCGAGCATTCTCGCCTTTGTCTTCGAAGCCCGCGTACGTGGTAACTCGACGACCACAGCATCTGCAATAACTCTTCGTTTGGGCGCTATGTTGATGTCTACTTCATCTTCCGCAGCGCGCTTTCGAGCGTTTCTTGTGGCATACGCGGGTGGAGTAACCGTTTTCTTCAGTAGGTCCAGTTCTGGCTCAGACGTGTCAGGGGTGTCAGGTTCCACCGAGTTTGTGTTACTGAGAGGCGACACCGAGGTACTCGTAGTCGTCGCTGTTGCAGGTGTTCTCGAATTGCGACCACGTTTTCTCGTCTGTGCCATGGCTGGGCAGCGGGTACTACACAAAGGCCGAGAAGACAAGAGCGTCGCGAGAGGAAAACTTACAAGACGCGTCCAACCATTTAATTAGTGGCACCGAACAGATTTGGTATTAATATCACGTGATTATCCGCTTTTTGTGCCACAAGCGCGAACTCCCATTGGGCGCTGTGCGATTCCAAAATTACCGAGTCAACACAAAGTTGAATGCGCAGCAGCACTCTGACACGAGCCTGCAAAGACACAGGTTTTCCGGGAACAGTTTATCGCATTTCAATCCTCTGGAGTCGTAGCCAACCCGATATATACGCACCCTACAACATGAGGGGCCAGTCGGTCAATGGTGCGTTCGTCGCAGAGGTAGTTTTCGAGGTTTGGCCGATGGCCGCATCTCTTCATCGATCTCTTGCGTATATATAAACACCTCTCGCACGTCCGCTTCGACCACGTGGTTATAACCAGACCCATCCTCGCGCGCAAACACGGCGATAATCTGTGTGAAGATGGGTAATCGATGAAAAAACTGCCTCATGTCATTCCGACTAGGCAACTTCGTGACTGGGAACTTGTCAAACGTTTATCACCGGGAAAATAATTCGCTTGTGCTCAAAAGCCCTCGGCCCCGCTGCTCACACAGTGCTATGACCATTGTGACGTGTGGATGGATGTGCCATTCATTGGGAGGGTTTACCATGCAGGCATGAAGAGCCCTGGGAAATGTTAGAGATCTCTTGGGATTTCTTGGCCATGCGTTTACCAACCTCCAGTGACAAGCTGTGGGTGGCCAACGGGACGGAAGTCCGCAAGCAGAGGTTTCCATGGCGAACGTACACGAAACGGCGTTTGACAAATGACATTCGCAGAAGAATTTACAGTATAACCTACAGATCCCATGGGAGCGCACAGGCTGTATCTGGAATTCATATGCATCGCTGATTAATTTATGGCGTCATGAAGTTCCACACCGGCATGGAACGTAAATACTTTGGTGCTTCAATGCTGATTCGACCTATTGAAATTATACGCGGGAGCACTTGACGGAGCCACAAGTGCGTTATGTGCAAATTTCCTGGCTAAATCGTTGGAAGAGAAAACCGGTGCCTTGTCACCGGGACCAAACTGGTCTTTTGCCCTGTCCTGGGGAGTACGAGGGGGCTTGTGGCATTCGTGGAACATTCCTGGGTTGTGACGCGCTTGGCGGGGGGGGGCGTAGGTGAAACGTGACCTCCACACTTCATGGGATCCAAACATTTCAGCCGAGTGGATCCTTTGCTGTTGCAAAGGAACGGAACCAGAAGGCGCGACGGGTCCGTGAACGTCCTAGAAAGGTTGCGATGGATACGGGGGCGGGCGACTCCGTAGCGCGGGGACAACGTGGGGTTGGTCTGAGTGGGGTGATCTACTAGCGGAAATTCCTACT
This sequence comes from Boletus vinaceobasis, assembly GCA_038092335.1. NCBI lineage: Eukaryota > Fungi > Basidiomycota > Agaricomycetes > Boletales > Boletaceae > Boletus > Boletus vinaceobasis. The sequence goes on from JBBPQE010000031.1 coordinate 27,550, forward strand.
GTCTCGCCAAACTGGTTCTTTGTAAATTCATCTCCGGCAGTACAGAAGGGCTCTGTCAGGAGCTCGTCGTGTGAACGTGCTGGAGGAATTGGACTGAGAGGGCGGATTGTGCGTAGCGAATGCTGTGAGGTTAAGATGTTTGTGGCGACTGGGGGGTTCGCTGTAGGGACCGTGGTCGGGGTCAATCCTGCGTATTCTTGTCAAGGTTCATGCAACAAACCTGGGCACAATCCTTGGATTCCTGTGTGGGTAGGTCGCCGATATGCTTCTTGAATTGAGCGCTCAGCTTCGGGTCTATACGTTTCCTGGTTCAAAGAATCTATTGGGTTAGGTATCCCAGAAGGGTGAGAAACAGGAATAATAGGAATGTTCTGCTGGTTCCTGAGTGATATTCCGATATCTGGTCTACCAGATGATAGATTTTCATACGCGAGACTGTGTGTACCCGATGGGGGCCCTCCCATGTCAGACATAGAACGTGTGAGAGTATCGATGGCATCATCGTCCTCAACCGCATTGATGAGAGGTCGAGAGTCACGCCTAGCATGGCTGGCCGTGTTAGAACCTTCTGGAGGTCTGCCACTGTTATTACTGACCATCAGATAGAGACTGAACTCGATAGGGTTTGGGAAGTGTACCTTTGCAGTGCTAGAGGTGGAGGGAACGGCTGCCCACTTTGCTTAGCGGTGGGTTTAGTGTGATAATTGACCAGAGGTGGGGAGGTAGTCATGCTTTTGTGAATCGCAAGAGGATCACACGAACTCCTTGTAAACTGGCTATCCGAGGACTGAGATGATAATACTGATGGAGGGTGAGAATTAAATGGCAGAAGGGGCGCCATGGATGGTCCGTCGTGCGGGACTGTACTCGAAGGCGGTGTTGGTGACATGGAGAGTGGCTCATTAAACCATTGGAAGTCAGCTGGAACGCTTGGTCGGCGAGACGACGATGGATCAGATGGGCGCCAGGTGGTGATAGATGAAAGTGGTATTTTGGTGTCTTGAAGTATGTATTTCCTCGTACATACAGAATACGAGGTTTGGTCCAGGAAAGCGTACGCTGGTTCTTTCCTGGGAGCATAAGCGGTAGAATCGTGTGAGAACGGGGGAGGAGACCGTGACGGTGGCGTTAATTGGGAAGAAGGTGCCTCTATTACTTCCTGGGGTAAAGTTTCAGGGTGCACCACGGGTGATCTTCTTGCCGCCTGGAGATCGTCGAACGCTGGTGGGGGAAGCTGCTCATCGACGAGCGAATATAAGGGAACGTCTTCGTGATGGACCTCGCGTGGTGGCTGGAGCGAACTATCGGGCGGGTCATGTCCGTAAAGGATGGCTGCAGGTGGTTGGATAACCACTGGCACAACACCAGTCACAATCTCTTCAAATAAATTTGATGGTCGCTCGTGTTCTTCGAAAGGGGGCGGTGAAGATGAAGGGGGAGTCAGCAGCTGTTGCTCCAGTGGCGAAGTCGATAGGATTACCCCATCTGCGGCAGGAGGCGGATGAAAGGCCTGATAACTCTCGACGGGTGGTCCCTGTAGGCTCGGAGCTTTATGAATACTGGGTACTGGGGTACTGTGGGACCGAGGTTCTATCGATGCAGTTTGGGATTGATGGAGCACCGAGCGAGGATTCCGGGCTCCAGATTGAGGAACGAAGTCTTGTGAGGAGGAGTAAGATGCGAAAGGGTTGGCCGGGTACGACAGACGAGCCACGGGCAAGGAGTTTGGGATCTGCAACACCGGCAAAAGCGACTGAGGACGCATCGCACTCACTTCGGGACTGGTAGAGCCCCGCGATGGGAACCCATGCGTAGCGATACTACTGTGGTATAGATCAGCGGGGCCGAGGGGTTGCAAAACTTCTGAGTTGGTGTCGAATAACGAAGTCGAGGGCGACGTTTCACGACGTGATGCACCACACGAAGCTTGACTCCCACTATTTATCGGTAGAGCTGAAGAGGATGCATGTGTGATTGGCGGTAGAACGGGAATGGTGCTGGAGAATAGAGTCGAAGACTTGCCGCTCAATGCGCTCGCATAGAGGCGTTGGGCAAACGACAGTCCATGTCCAGTAGACCCAGGGTCGCCAAGGTGCGAGGGGACAAACAGCGGATTGGCCTTTCCCTTTCTCTCTAGTTGTCTTCTTTCGATGGTATGATACAAGGCGCGGTCGTGGGTTTCCCCAGTCGTCACAGCACTCGCATATGCTCGAGCAGGAGTTACCATGCCGATTTCAACGACGCTGAGTGGGCTCCTAGCATTCCGACTATCTGTAGAACAGATTGACCTATGGTCATCAGCAGGGTCGCTGGCCCATCCAAGGTGATAAGCCTAGATCCGTTGGCGGGTCGAAAATAACTCACCGCGAAGGACCGCGTCCAAGGCCCGGTTGGCTTTGCCAGGGGCTGAGGTGCGAGCTTGCGCCATCGTGACAACTCATCCGCGCTTTACGGTTGGCGAAGACCACGGTTGCGAGTAGAAAACAACAATAGCCTGAACATAGATACACTGCAACGAGGCACACGTACCGTTTTTTCAGAGCGCTCAGGGACACTGGCAGACCCAAGTATGTAAGCTGCTCGGGAGAGCCTCTGCACCACTCAGTGGCAGTGTCCAGACTCCACATAAGCAACTCGAGGCACAACTTCAATGTCAACCACAGTACAGCCAGGCATAGGAACAAATTGGGACCGGTAGTCAGACACATCCCTTGAATCTTTCAAGACACTCAAATAGGTACAACTCGTTCTACAAATCCACTAGGTGATGAAAAAGGAAGAACTTGGAGGGCCTCTTCAGTCAGCCACTTTGCAATCGGTCACAGTAAATTACCAGCCGCCATCACCACCAAAGTCGCCTTGGTTGTCATCAAAGCCCTCTTGATAACCTGCCAAGCAAATTCAGGAATCAGTCGGTGCATAAATTCAGTACGAACCCTGGTCAAAGCCTTCTTCTCTCTCATGTTCGTCATGATCCTCAAAGGCATCCATCAGGAGGGCACCGCCTACCAGGCCTGCACCACCTATGTTCCAAAATGCAAGTTAGCTTCAACTACCTACATCGAAGTACTACATCCACGGACCTGCCAAAAGTGCTGTTCCCATACCAGGTCCTTTCTTCTGCTTGCGCTGTTCGTCAACGTAAACGACTCGTTCTTGGGCGGGATAGTAGCCTAACAAAACACGTAATTTACGTATTAGTGCATATCGAGAAGTATCGAGGTGCCCAGCACACACCTCTGTTCTCGGGAGGCTGCGAGTAGCCAGGAGGGCCATAAGATTGACCAGCGGCGTATCCGCCTTGCGGGCCATTGTAATAGCCCTGAGGGGGAGGAGCTCCATATCCTCCATATCCCTGCGGTGGGGCAGCACCGTATGGGGAACGGTTGAAAGAGCGATCAAGGGAAGGAGCGCTGGTCGGGGGTGCGAACCCCTGAGGAATGGGGCCAAGGGGATGTTCCCAGGATGAACGCGGGGGTTGCTCGCGTGTATTCACGTAGAACCTGAATACCAAAATGAGTACAGTTCGCTAATACTATCAATGGATGGAACACCATTGCCTGTACCTACGCAGGAAGATCATCAATCAGTGTCAATCGGAGAGAAAGCGGCTGGAGATACAGACTCCCAGTTGTACTGTTGTATCCAGCCATAAGGGAGTTCTCTCGTGTCGGGGTTGGGAGGAGGAGAGGCCATGCTAGCGGTAAGAGAAACGACACAAGCTGGGTGTGTGAGAGGATCTGGTGGATTTTATAGATACTGCGCGCCGGAAGCAGTGCACACGATGTGTCTTGTGGACATCGCTTTGCTGTCGTTTACGCAGCATTGACGCAGTATTTACTTACAGAGCGGCCCGAGCAGAGATACATTTACAAGGCAATCCGCAGACAAACTGGCATGTTCATCACTGGCGCCCAGTATCCTATATCGTAAAGAAATATCAACAAAAAACACGTATTGTATCAGCAGACCGTCGACAGAAAACCAAACAAACAGCGATGCGTGACGTGTAGAGCGAAATGAACACTGGATCATTGCTTTCCATCATTCACTTCCTCTTATCAGCTTTTTTCGCCTTTTTGGCAGGTGGAGGAGTAGGTTCTTCGTCCGACTCGTCCAAACTTTCGTCGCCAGATGCCTTATCTTCAGCTTCTTTCTCCTCTCCAACTGAGTCGTCGTCAGAGACCGCTTCTGACTGTTCATTGTCAGATGACACGGCAGTTTCTGCTAGTTTAGGTGCCGACTTCGTTGGTTTCTATTACTGTCCCTCAGAACCTGGATACATAAGGCTGATAAACAACTTACAGAGGCAGCCTTCTTCTCGGGCTTCGCAGCGGGCTCAACCTCTTTCCTTACCGTCTTGGAGGTCCCTTCTGATGGGACATGGTTCGAGTGCAACGCATTGTATTTGGCCAACTCCTCCTCGTGAGTTAATTTGGCGGCACTCACTCGGTCGAAGTACGGCTAGTCGCGAAGATAAGAAAGGTCGATAACGAAAAAGAGCCTTTGCACGATTACCTTTTTTTTGTCCGAAGGAAGGCCATTCCATTGCTGAGATATAAGACCCATAAGCTCCCTGTACTGGATATTCGGATTCGCGTCGCGAACAACATTTCGAATCTCGTTCTGGAAGAGGATGTACGCAGAGGGAGGGGCCTTGGGAGCATTAGGGTCCTTGGGCTTTTTCTCTCGCTTTCTTCGTTTACCGCTTTCGTCCACCCCACCCAAGACCGTGAGCTTGCGTTTCCTCGATGGGGCAGGAATCGCGTCTATGGCGGTCTGCAAGGCCTCCACGACCTCAGGATCATCGAGTGGCGCTTTGGCGACCACCCTAGCGAGTACGTCTGCGAAATTTCCAAACTGGCGCATCGCCTCGGCAGCAGTGGATAGTTTGGAGATGAACTACAGGTAGATTGGAGTATTCAGATAAGCTGCCGTTGCTACGACGCGCACACTGACCTCAGTCCTCGTCGTATCCGCGTCAGAGGGTTGTTCCTTGGGAATTTTGGGGGCCATGACCAGATGTAAGCGTGGAGACGCGTTTAGAGTAGTTCGGGAGAGAGAGACAAGGAAGGACTTGGTAGTGTGAAAATCGACTAGTGTTGTTGATAGTTGCAATTATAAGCTTTTGTTTGTTGATGCCTATTGGGTTCGTTACATTGAAACCCAGGTAAGCATATTCATACAATGGTCGGCCGGCGCACACGAGTGTCCTACACGACCAAGGCGCATCATGGCAGTGACCATCGTACCTGTAATAAGAAAATTCGTAAAGACCCGGGGAGAGCCAACAGCATGCAGTCAGGGCCTACTGTTTATTGCACAGGTACAAACGTAGGACGCAGTTCCTTGTCCAGACCTGCACTGTATGAAATCATGTGCCAATCGGGTGGTGCCGGCGTCGCTCGTCGCAGCCAGGAAGACATCCTGGGCTTGTGGACGATGGACATAGGACGATCGCTTCAGAAAGGCCCCTGCGCACCGCTTCCAGTGGGAGCCACAGCCTGTGCCGTCGTGCCGTTGATGAATTTGAAAGAACGCTTGAAGCGGAGATGAAAACGAAGGCGACAATAATTGCTCCCTTGGCTGGTCAGTGCGCCTCAATCCTCAGCACCATCACAGAGACAGAACTCGCAGGCGGTTGAGCGTGGCGACCTGTTGAACGCCCTGCGAAAGGTGAAAAGGCTTGTATACCGTCTGCGTTTCTTCTCTTCTTTTCCGCGCCTCGTTTGCACAGAAATAAGCCGTTTAGTGTTGCCCAAAAACGCTTGAGAACCAAGGACGGCAGGAAAAAAGAGAAACTCTGTCCAGATGGATAGTATGTACCCGAATGTGCCAAATCAGTGGCCGCAGAATGTCCCCGACTCCCAGCACGTCCATGTTGACGGCGCACCACCCTCAAACGACGACTGGAAAGACCGTTCAGCGCCCAGCACCAGTGCGGTTGGGTCAGCTGCTGCGCAGCCAAGCTTGGATCTGAGCGACTTTGGATTGGGCGACATACCGGGTAAGCACTTCTCCAGGCGCCCATCATCATCAACGGGCTTGCTCTATCGGCCTTGAACAAAACTGTTGACGTTCGCATCCAACAGGACCGTCAACGTCCACCTCAATATCACCGCCACCTCAATCATACTATGCCCATCCATATCAGAGCTTCTACATCTCCACCGTTCCTGCTCCGTACAATGCCATGACATATGGTTCTATGGCTTGGCCGAGTTCTTCAGGACCCTTGCCGCTCTCGAATTATTCGACTCTAAATGGTGCGACCACGTCGTCACTGGCGCAGCCCTCGGTGTCGCAACAGCAGATAGCGTCCCCTCCACCCCCTCAGCCCCAACTAATGATCGAGTGAGTGGATCAACATTTTGGGTCTGCCGTGACTGATGCTCATTCCACAGCCCCGCATTGACGACGATCAGTGATACGGAGACTGCCCGACCATATTCACAACCTTCCAACCAAGTTGTGCCAGCAACTCAGCCACCTCAGTCACGACAACAACAACCCCAGTATCAGTATCAGCAACCTACATTATCGATTAATCCTTCTTATGTTCTTCCCTCGCATTTTTATTCGCATTCCCCACAGCATCAACATACACAATCTCAATCCCCACCTACCACGCTTTCTCCTCATGTCCTTCATTCCCCCTCCACTTCCATGACTGGTGCCTTGTCTTCCTTTTACTCTCCATCCACGTCATCTACATCGACCAGCACCTCCGCGGTCCCGATCAACCCTCAGGCCCGAAAGGACAAATTCTCGGCTGATATCAGACCCCTTCTCCAGCCCAATTCATTCACTGGAGCTGGCGCGGTCAACTCTCTTGTTTTGCATATCGACAACTTTGGTTCTCAGGATGTAGACCCGACTACCCGGTTGGAGATATTGACAAAAATCAGAGACAATGCCGGAAATCATTATTTCCGAGCGTGGCTAGAAAATGTCGCTGCGATGGATATCACTCGCGAATGGCTGAAAGCTGGTCTCATGGCTAAGAGCGATAGCCTTTTAGTTGAAACTATAATGCCGTTGCTCCATGTCAGTTTGATTCGAGTTGCCGGAGCACGAGATGAGCCTGATAAGCTCCCTTTAGATCGTGGACAGGCTTCCTATGACGGTTGATGCCCTGAAGGCATCGAAGCTGGGCAAGATCATTGTCAAACTAGTCAAGGAACCACCAGCACCAGGTGAGCGCCGTTCCAGCGTAATTCATTATACCCCTGCATCCAATGGAGATATACATACGTCTGCCCCTGCATTGAAACGTGCTCGTCTGTCGTATCATAATCTAAGTGAAAAACCTCATGTATCTAACGACTGTCTGTCATTGTCCTGCCGCAGCGATCAAGGATATGGCGTCGAATTTAGAGCGGAAATGGCGTCAGTTGGTCGAAACTGCCACGAAACAGGTAGAAAGCGATCCGACTGAGGGTGAGTCACGTCAGTTTGTTTCCGTGGTCCGACGAGCGCTAACTTTCACTCTAGATGCGAAACTGAAGAAACGGAAGCTGAACGAACCACCGGCTGCTAAAGCACCACCACCCGCCAAGAAGGCTGCTATCACACCTGCACCATCCTCCTCCAAGGTAACCGTGAAGAAGGAAGCGAAGCCGGTATCCCTACCTGTCAAGGACTCGCGATCGGATTCGTCCTTCTTCTCGGCTCCGAAACCCAAGCCGAAGTTACCTAGCTTCAAAAGGGCCCCAGTGACTGTCAAGAAGGAGCCGGATACGAATGTTGCACAACCGTCGTCGATCGATCCATTCCAAGAAGCGCTCAAGTCCATGGGTAAAGGACGGAAGGCTTCTCCAGCTGTGTCCACGCCCCCTTCGATTCCGGCGGCGAGCACGCCTCCGGCAGGCAATGCCATAGGTAAGACGAAGCGAAAATCGGTCTCGTGGGCACCGGAAGGTCAGCTGGAGTCGATCCGGCTGATCGAACGTGCAGTCTACGACGATGATCCAGTAGATGTCAGCCCTCTGCTCTATTTTCACGTGTACTGTACATTGATATCGCGTGTCTCGGTCTCGTCCGATAGGGTATACATACTGCGCACAGTCTTCGCGATCTTGATCGGGGAGAAGGGGCGGCGTTGCATGCACATTTGTTTGAAGAACTTATTGACTGGACGGATCCAATAAGTGAGTCGCCGAGATTATGACGGAACCTGTTCGATTGTTGACAGCAGGACCAAAACACCATTCTTATAGCCATCGATATCCCGATAGATATTGAACTGACGCAACGCGGTCTGCAGAGCATGGAGAAGACGACTCAAGAGGAGCGAGAGCAGACCGCACTGGGTGCGCTATATATGAACGCGGCGCAGATACCAGACAGTCCGGCTGAGCCTACCGCGATGATTCTGGAGGAGGATGTAGACGCGGACGTCAAAATGATGACGGTGGGACCGGAGAGCGATATCATCTTTTGGAGTGGGGCTGTACAGTCGCCGCAAGTGTCGGTCGCAGACCTGGTGAACCAGCTCGCAGCTGGTGGCGTAGATCATCCAATGAACGGCTCCACGGCAGGTAGCGGTCTGCTGGTAGGCTTTGACTCGAACATTCTGTCGTCCATACCACCGGAGCAGATGCAACAGTTGATGCAGCAGGCGCAGGCTCTACTCAATCCCGGGCCGGGGCAAGCGTCGGGTGGTAGTGGACAGCCACCGCCATATGGTGGTGCGGGTCAGACGCCGGGTTGGAACGCCCCGGGCCAGTTCCAAGAGTTCGGGCCGGAGTTCGCTGAGGACGATGATGGCGCTCGGGCTCGGTGGGCGGCAGACAGGGGACGAGGACGTGGGGTTCGTGGGCGCGGTGGTCGAGGGAAGGGCGATGAGGGCTCGTATAGAAGTAGTAAACGAAGACCATGCAGTTTCTTTGCGGAAGGAAGGCAAGCATCAATCGCATCTGAACTGTTGGAGAGTGGAAAAAACTGACGACCCGTCCTTCGTGGTTTTGCAGATGCAGATACGGCGACCAATGCGACTTTAGCCATGAACCGATCTTCTAGTGCATGTTCACCATTCCGTGTCCAATCTCCGTCCTTTCATCCTTTACATACGGTACTGTTATGATCATCATATGTTGATTACTTGGTCCATCACGGTCCAGTCAGTCTTGGTTCACATTCCCCTAGCAATCAATCGCATCACAAAACGAGGTTAATCTTATTTATTGGGCGTCGGTCATACACGCTGAGCGCTGAACGCCCAGCTCAAATCACCGCGAAAGCAGCTGTTTGCAATGTTCGGGAGAGCGTTGTAGTGGTACAGAAAGCCATAAATAACACATTGATGAAGGGCATCACCAGAATCCGAGCACCAGTAACACGGTTCACGTCCTGCCAAAGGATAGAAAGATATATGTAACAGCCAGATACACGTGAGCGCGCGAGGGGAGGGGGTTGATATGATGACCATCCACAGCCACAATATACTTCCGACGCCTCGATAGCGACACAAGATATTCCACAAAAATCCGCCAGATGCTAACCGTTCCGCTTTTGTCTGCGTGTCTTTTTTGATTGGGGTTCAGCGTTGCCGATTGTCGGCGAGTTGGTATCGTTGGGCTTGCGTTTGAGCGTTGCCGCGGTCATCGTCGGCGTAGATGATGTCAGTCCCGCCTGCGAAGGAGCGGGAGGCTGATTAGGTGCTGGGGGAGCGGGGCCGGAGGTGGGGAGCTTACTCTGCTTTGGGGGGACATCAGCAGAGGGCGGGGGCGGAATATTTTGAGGTGAACTGCCTGGTGGCATAGAGTGTATGGAAATAGCTGATGGTGACATGCCCTGATACAGCGCCGACGTGGGTGGACCGCTGTAGCCGTGGAATCCCCCAGGTCCACCACTGCCTGGAACTGGACCCATGTATACACCATTGACATTTGGGTTGTGTGTTGCCTCCCGGAGTTTCTTCGCCAGCGCTGAGAGTGCATCTACGTGGAGAATGTTGTCAGGCGGCGCATTCACATGTACTCGGGAGTGGCGTAGCTACCCATCGGCCCCAGTTGCGTTTCGCTTGCGAACGCAATCAAATCTGTCATCTGACTTACGCTCTCGGCCAACTGCAAAATGAAAGCGATTTGGATCATCTCTTCAGATAAATGTCATGTGGTACGAACCTCCAGACATCGCATAGTGGCTTGTGGGATGCCAAAAGCGTTGACCGGTTCGCCTGGTATTGATGCATGGTCAATCAAAATGCGAGGGTCGTCCCATTGTCTATCCTCTTCTCGTTGACCAACAGATGCACCATTGGGGCTGGGGGTAGGAGCATTACGCGAACGAGGTGTCTTAGGTGTGTCGACAGTACGTTGACCAACGATACCGTCGAGGGAGATAAACTTTTCGTGCGTATGTGCGTCGAACTGAAGCTGATCAAACCTGAGCGTAAAGGGGGCTTGCTGGGGTGGTGCGGGACTTGTGAGGGGAACGATGAAGACGTGGACCGTCAGGGGGCCGCGTAGCGTGACCGTGTATCCGTTATTATACTTGTACGTCCATACTGCGCTGACACATTCCACGACTGCGTGATGCTGGGCAATAAGTCTCTCGCGCGCGCCATCGAGTGACAGTGTCATGGACTTGACGCCCGATTGTGTGGTCACTAGAAAAAACCGGGGTAATATGGGAACGCCGATTTCTGAACGCGGTGCCGTCGGTAATTAATGTCAACGTTGGGATCGAAGCTGTCGAAGAACGGCGAAGTAACGTACCGAACGGTTTAGCTTCGTTCCTCTGGTTATCCTTCCACAAAGTGACCTTCATGATCGCCTTCGGCATGAAATATTCTTGCACTAGTGCGGTCCAATATGATAGTTGATTTTTCTAGCAAAGAATCCGGAGTAAAATCAAAGTTAGCGAGAAGGTTGACAGCAAGCGAAGAAAGGAACTGACGAGAGGATTCTCGTTCGAAAGTTGTCCACTAAACTGCAGTAAACGAATGAGCCCTTGACCGAGCCCCAGTGGGGGGGCCACCCTGCTCATACGAAGTATCAAGATCTCGTTCCAGAATACAATCAGTGAAGCTTGGAACTCACACAGGATGCCGTGGGATGACGGGGGGTTGAAGTTGTGACGTACTCGCTTCCGAGGAAGTCGCGTTAGCAGCAGGCGAATTTGTGGTCAGTCCCTGCGGTGGGCGAGGGGCTATGGGCTGCTGTACCGACGGGGACTGCCGCTGTTGACGAGGTGATGACTGAGGAGGCTGGGTATGGGGGGTTATTCGGGCAGAAGTGAGAAGTCCAGATGAGGAAGGGGGGAGTTGCGATTGAGTGCTCCGTGGTGTGTGCGATGGTCCTGCCTGTGATGGTGGGCGACCTGGCGGCCCTTGTGGCTGAGACTGTGGTCGTTGTGGTTGCTGCTGCACATGTGCAGCCATAGGATCTGACGGAGAATGTCGATGGGGTGGGGGCATTTGTCGTGATGGCACAGAATTCCCGTGAGCAGTGCTAGGATGTGACGGAGGACGTGTCGGTGGCGGAGGATTCGGTTGTGACACGAAATGACCGCCAAAGTTGTCATTTTGTTGAAGCTGCTCAAACTGTTGTGCAGGGGTAGGCTGAAATGAAGAGCGAATTGGGGTGGAGGTATTTTGGAAACCTTCGCCGATGGACTGTGGTATTTCGGGGGTGTCATTTTGGGAAGCGGGGGGAGTAAAGGGGAATGCAGCACCGGGGTTCGGTATTCGGCCTGAACCAGCGACTATGTTCTGGGAGAAATGGCTGTTCTGGAGGGCCACGAAGGCGTTCTCAGGATGGCTTATCGGACGAGGACCCGATGCTTGGGATGGGCCGGGCTGGCCCATGATCATGTTAGAAGCAGCATGCTGTTGCTGAGAGTGGGCACCTGGGCGGGGTGAAGAGGTGAGGGAGGGGGCATGGTGAGGATGGCCGGGAACGGTCGGCTGAAAGGAGTTTTGAGATAAGGGCTGTTGGAGACCCGCCTGCGGCATTCCAGGGGGTTGCGGCAGACTGTTCATAATCTGGGATGGTGCGGAGGGTGCCCTGAGGGGGTTCTGTGGCACAGCGGTAGCGCTCGGTTGACGACCCATTAAATCTGGGGAAATTGATCCCGAGATGGAGGAAGGCAAGCGACACATGATGGGCTGCTGAGGAGGGGCGCGAAGGTGGGCAGACATGTTAGGCTGTGAATTGATGGTCATGTTGATACCGTTGAGGGAGGGTTGGGCGGGATGCATGCCAGGGGCATGTGAAGCGGCTTGATTGAGGCCCTGAGGATGAGACTGGACACGGCGAACCTGTACACTGTTGACGCCTTGCTGCATCATGCCTGCAGGAAAAGCCATGGATTGGAGCGGGTTATGTCCGAGCTGGGTCATATGGGATGCGCCGGGGGGCGCAGCGGATGTATTCATCTGTGGGTTCTGACCCTGCTGTATTGCATTCTGATGCATCTGGTACCTCGCTGCGGTGGCCTGGAGGGTCGAGTTATTGCTGTTCTGGACGCCGGCCGCGAGCATGGCTGCAGAGGGATTTGGAGCGTTGCGCATGAGGCCGAGGTGGTTTGCGGACTGCTGCTGCTGAGGAGGCTGCTGCTGGGAGGGGTGAAAGTGGGCGGAGTTGATGGGGACCTGGGTGAGCTGAGGGATGTTCTGCTGTGGACGCAACATGTCGGGAGGAGGCCGGACGTTCATGGCAACTGGGGGAGAGTCGGGAGACGGACGAGATGGACGAAAAAAGCGACGAGGAGGCGGGTACGGGGCGAGGACGGGGCCAGAGCAAGGCACAGCGGCGGGGAGAAACGGCCGGGGAAGGGGGGGACAGAGAGAGCCGCCGCGGCGGGGCAGTCGCGACGCAGATCGTCTTTGTCGGCGGGGGCGACGGCGGGGAGGGCGGGGGCCAGCAGAGAATATATGATAAATGGGAAAAAATAAAGCAAGATATGATATTTGTGATATTTTTCGCGGAGAAAGATATGTCAGAGCCTCGACAAGCACGTCGACGGCAGACTCAAACTTGCTCAGTACCCACACTCCCACACCCTCTGCCACGTGCGCGTCCCTGCCACACACCACTCAAATGGTCCGCAAATTCAAACATCACGAGCAAAAGCTCCTCAAAAAAGTCGACTTTCTCGCCGTGTGTGCATCCTCCGACTCCTCGAGGCCCTCCTGACCACCGCGACAGTGGAAACAAGATGCCAACATTCGCGAGATCAAGGTCCTCCGCAGATACCACATACAAAACCGAGAGGACTACTACAAGTCCGTCCCCTCCACACACCCTGGCAATCACTCATCTCCCCCAGATACAACAAGCTGTGCGGTGCTATCCGCTCGTACGCACACCGCCTCTCCATGCTCCCCGCACAAGACCCCTTTCGCGTCCACATGGAGGGCCAGCTCCTCTCGAAGCTCTACGACATCGGCGTCCTCACGTCACAGGCAAAGCTTAGCGACGTCGACAACAGGCTCACCGTCGCTGCCTTTTGTCGCCGTCGTCTCGCCGTGTTCATGTGCATGAGCAAAATGGCAGAGACAGTCAGTGCAGTACGTATCGTCCTCGTGCACTTTGCTGTCACGCACGCATACACCGCCCCAGGCCGCAAAGTTTATCGAACAGGGTCATGTCCGTGTCGGTCCCGATACAATCACTGATCCCGCTTTTCTCGTCACGAGGCACGTCTTTTTCGCTCCGTCGCACATATTGCCTCACCCCCTCTCCAGGCACATGGAAGACTTCGTCACTTGGGTCGATACCTCCAAACTCAAGCGGACGGTCATGGCATACAATGATGAGGTCAGTCCTTCCGTGACCTCTCCCGTGACTTTGCTGACCGCATTCAGCTCGATGATTTCGATCTGTTGTGACTCTGAGCCCTTGATACTCTCTGTGTCGTGGCAGGCTCGTAGGCGCGATAATCATGCTGTCATTTTTGGTATGCCGTCGTCCCTGCCCGATGCCGGATTTTGGTCGGAAATGCTCCAAGAGCGTCAGCATGTCATTGCATTGCGCTAGTATGTAGTACTTCCGTCTTCACCAGCGTCCATGCGATACCTTGTACCCATCCCTGTATCTGCTTGTCTCGTGTACTGTACTAGCACCGAGGATAATCAATGCGGTTTTTCACGCGAGCCGCCGCCGCGCCAAACATGCCAACTAGTAATTCAATACACCCCGCTAACAAAGTTCAATCATAAGTCTTATTCTCCACAACCATATCTCCCTCCTTTACTTTTCTCCTCTCGTTCTCATACACGTCCTATCTTTCTTTCTTGGAGGCAAACAGCCACTAGCCTATCTTTTGGGTGTGCAGTGTTTCGACCTGAACGATGGCGGAAGCCGGCGACGGGAACATCAAGGTCGTGGTACGATGTAGGCCTCTCAATAGTCGTGGTACGCCTCACACACGCCGTCTATCGACATAACTCACTCACTCCTTTCCTCTCTTTCGTCGTCCCTTCCCCGAATCCATCATGCAGAGCTCGCAAGAGGCGCCAAACCACTCATTCGCATGCAAGGCAACCAGACGTTCCTGGGTCCGCCCGAGGCTGGCTCCGCCCAGGACACCAAGCGCGCCACAGAGCGGAAAACGATGGCCTTTAGTTTTGACAAGAGTTATTGGTCTGCTGGGCCTCGCGATGAGCCGGGGTATTGTTCACAGCAGACGTTGTACGACGACCTGGGGAAGGAACTGTTGGACCATGGGTTTGCGGGATTTAATGCGTGTATTTTGGCTTGTGAGTCTCTTGCCATCCTGTCACTCCGTCGCCCGCCGTCGTGCTGAAATACGACACGCGTGTTAAGATGGACAGACTGGTGAGTGACTTCCCTGCAGTGTCGAGCATGATCTATTCACACACTGACCTCGATAGGTTCTGGTAAATCTTATAGGTATGTTCCAAACTGCATCATGTATGTGCCCAAAGTCCATTGACCTGGCCATTGGATAGTATGATGGGATGTATGTACTCCACAGATTCGTACCACCGCACTCATTGACAAGCTCCGTGATTTCAGATGGGCCCGACAAAGGAATTATACCTTTAACATGCTCGGAGTTGTTTGTACGCGTAGAACAGAAGAAGGCCAACGATCCCAATGTCAATTTCACAGTAGAGGTATCATACATCGAGGTATGTGTCACTCGCTTGTTCGATATCCGTCACCACAACACGACGACTACAGATATACAACGAGAAAGTGCGCGACCTTCTGAACCCCAGAAATACGGGGAACTTGCGTGTACGAGAACACCCAAGCCTGGGACCATACGTCGAGGATCTTTCCAAGTTGGTCGTGAGCAGTTATGATGAGATGATGACACTCATGGATGAGGGGAATAAGGCGCGTACGGTCGCTGCCACCAACATGAATGAGACGTGAGTCATAATACTGCACTCTCCACGCTCATCTGGGGTACTCAATGCACACCTGCTCAGGTCGTCTCGATCCCATGCCGTGTTCACCCTGCTATTGACCATGAAGAAACATGATGTCGACACAAACCTAGATACTGAGAAAGTGTCTCGAATCAGGTCCGTGCTCATCTTTGGAGCATTAACATTACCCCAGCTGAAGTCCGCTTGCAAGCTTGGTCGACTTGGCAGGTTCAGAGCGAGCTAACTCGACAGGGGCGACCGGTCAACGTCTTAAAGAGGGTGCAAACATCAACAAATCGCTTACGACGCTCGGAAAGGTCATCTCTCAACTCGCCCTCGCGAGTCAAGACGCAGGCAAAAAGGGAAAGAAGGGGAAAAGCGACGAGTTTATCCCTTATCGCGACTCTGTGAGAACGAAATTCTCGCCGTTCACCTGCTCCTTCGACTCTAACGGATATGCTGTTCAACGCTAGGTTTTGACATGGCTGCTCAAGGACAGCTTAGGGGGAAACTCGAAGACAGCTATGATTGCCGCCATCTCCCCGGCCGATTACGAGGAGACATTGAGTACGTTACGGTATGCTGATCAGGCGAAGAAGATCAAGAACAAGGCCGTTGTAAATGAGGATCCGAATGCGAAACTCGTGCGCGAGCTCAAGGAAGAGTTGGAGCTTCTCAGGGGTGAGTATGCGTTGGATGATGCTGTACGATGCATTTCCAACTGACTTCATCGCAAGCTCGCGTGGCATCCTCAAGTGGAGAGGATACGTTCGACCCGCATATACCCCCGGAGAAGCAAAAGGTCACGTACCAGACGAAGGACGGAAAGATCAAGACGGTCACGAAGGCAGAATTGCAGGAACAAATGGAAACGAGCGAAAAGTTAATGCAGAGTCTGAATGAGACATGGGAGGAAAAGTTGGTGAGGACGCAGGAGGTGCAGAAAGAACGAGAAAAGGCTCTGGAGGAGTTGGGCATCACGGTGGAGAAGAACCTTGTCGGTGTGCATACCCCGAAGAAGGCTAGTATGTTGCGAGCACCAATGCAGCCTCACACTGACATTTTTTTTGTAGATGCCCCACTTGGTGAACCTGGTGAGTATTCTTATGCGAAAGCATTGGATCATATGCTGAATGCATCTTTTCCTCGCTCAGAACGAAGGCGAGCATTGGCACTACTTTATACTCGTTCGAATTGATGACGCTGTTCAAAGACCCATTAATGAGCGAATGTTTGATATATCAGCTCAAATTCGGTCGTACAATGGCATGTTCACTCGTGTTCTGATGTCGTTAACGAGTACTCAGCTTGAGAGAACAGGTCGGACGCTTGGACAGCGAAAAATCGGCAGCAATCCGGCTCAGTGGAGACAACATATCCGAAGAGCACTGTGCATTCGAGAACGTCGATGGCAAAGTCACGTTACATGCAATGCCAGATAGCGTGACAGTAAGTGCGTATTTGGAAGTTCTTGCAGGTTTCTGACTTGGTTCAATAGTTCCTGAATGGAAAGCAAATTACACCAGGCCAGGTGAGTATCATGATGGTATTTGAAGAGGTTCGTTGTAATCGTGTTTGTAGCCGTACAAGCTACACTCGGGTTATCGAATCATTCTCGGTGCGTTTAATGTGCTAGCGTAGTCTGCAACCTTCTTCGTTGATTAACTCTTGTGCAGGGGATAATCATGTTTTCCGGTTTAACAACCCTGAAGAGGTTCGGAAACAGCGTGATCGAGCAACCGCCCGATCGAATTTACACTTGAGCGTCTCTGCTGCCGACCTCGAAGGTACTGAGGTCAATGTCACACCCTCGACTCGCCCTCCATCTAGAGCCTCATCCGCGGGCGATGCTGACGTAGATTGGAATTTTGCGAGGCGAGAGGCTGCTCTAGCTCGATTGGGCCTCGATCCCACACTGGACAACCTTCCGGACGAAGAGATCAATAAACTCTTTGAACGAATCACCAAAGTCAAGACAATGCGTGATCACAACTCAAAGCCACGGCCTGAGAGTAGTCTCAGCCAACGTGACGATGTGTGGAGTGAGTCGGGTCGGCCGTTCTCTAGCGACGCGATGACGGACGACACGAGTGTTGATGCTGGACCAAGCCATGGGAGCCCCAATATGGATGGCCCCCTCAAGGACGTTCAACATCAGCTCGAGTCTCGTCTCCAGGCCATTTCGGAGTCCACTGAGGCTGAAGACCTGAAGGTAGAAAAGGATCACATGGAGCACCAGTTGAAGATGGTTCAACAACAACTCAAGCGACTCATCAATGCGCGTGCATACGGAGAACCGGAGGATGATATTGTCGGATTCGAGCCTGTCATCTACACAGCAAAGCAATTACGTTTGATACGCAAGGTCCTGGATAAATGGCGGGCCCACCGGTCTTTCTCCATGGCTGAGACCGTCTTGTCTAATGCCGTTCATGTAAAAGAGGCAACTGTTATCAGGTACGTATTTTTTTGTGAGCTGACATAGAAGCAAGGTCGATAGTTAACCAATTTGAATTTTGATTGTAGCAAGGAATTCGGGAAAGATGTTTCCTATAATTTTACTATCGCCTCCGGTGGGTCGCTTGCAGCGCCAACTTCGGGCGTGGACAATATCGGAAGTCTCGATGGGTTTGGCGATGTTGTTGATCCTCGACTTGCCTCTGCGACTCAACCATCCGTTGCTATCAAAGTTCTTGACAAGAAACATTGTGCGATCTATACATGGTCTCTTGACCGTCTCCAGCAACAGCTACAACGAATGCGAAATCTAACGACTTATATCGATAGACCGTCGTACACCCAGCATTTCAGCTCTGATAAACCCTTTTACGACTCTCCCCCGCCGCAATTTTCTTTTATCGGCAACGCTCTCGTATCCCTGGCACCCCTTTCGCGTCGCCTCTCCTCATCCTCTGTGGTGCCCATATTTTGCCGTTATACGGCAGAGGCAATCGGCTCTTGCAGGGTAGACCTCAAGATTTCCAGCGTAATCCAAATGTCGTCAAAGCATGCGTCCGGATCGACTCCGTTGACTAGGCCCAGCTCTCCAGCTCTGTCCCTATTGTCTTCGGGGAGCAAGATCAGTTTTTTCCTGACTATTGATTCTATCAAAGGACTTTCGTCCCACGACTTCGCCGCTTTGCATCTACAAGTGCGATTATCTTCGTTCGTTGGCTCGTCACTTGCGAACGAAGAGATATTCTCGTCCTCTATGCTTGACATGGAAACATCTTCACTGTCGGAGCTCAAGTTTCGGCGGACATTCTCCATTGTTGCTCCTACCAAGGTTGTCAGTCACTTGCGACAAGGATATGCTCCCATAGAATTCTTTGCAGCTGTGAAGCCAGCTTACTTGGAACGCCTAGAACGATGGGACGAAATGCGCGAGCTACGAGTTCACCCGCGCCCGCCTTCCTCCACGAGTCAAGCCGACAGCAAATCATCAAATACGCAGATTATGCGGCGGTCCGAAACAGATTTCGTCATCGAGCAACTGCATGACGTTGCGGCTCGCGTTCAAATCCGAGAGCTCGCCGCGGACGGGGAGTACGTCCCCGTTCCTGTGGTCTCTCAGGGAAGTCTCGACTCGGGTGCATTCTTCCTTCATCAGGGGTTACAACGTCGTATGTTCCTGGAGCTCTCCTCTGATTCAGGACCCCAGCTTCGATGGTCAAATGTTACCAAGGTCAGGCTAGGAAACTTGCGTTTACTCGATCCGAAGGGCCGAATACATGATTCGACATCAAAAGCCATGGTTACCCTTCCGTTGCTGGGAGATCAGTCGGTTGAGTTCAAGCCCGACGGGACGGGATCGTTAGCGTCGGAAGCCCTTTGGGATTCGAGTGTTCACGACTCCGTGCTGCTTAATCGCGTCACAACGAACCCGTACCGGGTTATTCTGCAACTTCAGTGGGCAGTGGTGGTGGAGTCGTGCAGCGAACCGGTTCAATTCTCCATGGATATCGCG
The DNA here is from genome assembly GCA_038092335.1 of Boletus vinaceobasis. Lineage (NCBI taxonomy): Eukaryota > Fungi > Basidiomycota > Agaricomycetes > Boletales > Boletaceae > Boletus > Boletus vinaceobasis. The sequence continues at coordinate 46,866 of JBBPQE010000031.1, forward strand.
GTGACGATGCAGACGCGGGATGCTCGTCCACCAAACCGTTTCCTTACCTTCCTCAGTTCAGGCAAGATTCTCTCAAGAATGAGTTCGATATTCAAAGTCCGTCTGTCGCCACCCCTGACACGTTCACCGCAAGACCTCTGGCGTCTTGACACGTCGGAGAAGTACGTACGTGGAGAGGAGGTGTTACAGAACTGGAAGCCAAGGGGTATCTCTGTCGTGGAGGACTACGATCGGCTTGTTAAGACCGAAAGAAGAGCGGCTGATGTGCAAGCCGTTCGCGTTGTGCTGGCATCCTCCCGTGCGACGCCACGGCCTATTCCATCAGGGTTCGCAGTGTGGAGTTCGGACACACTACTTCAGAAGACGATCACACTCTGGCAAAAACGATTCGGTCATCCCGACGAGGTCTGTCGGATTAGATATCATCCCGTGAAGATAGACTCATGATGTGATTTTTATGAACGCAGATCGCCCTGAGCCAAGTTCCCCTCGAGACAGACAAACCCACCCCTACATCTAAAGCTAGCAGAGGCCCAGACGCCATCGTTAAATTTACTTCTACTGTTACTTTGGTGCCGTGCAGGCGAGTCTTGACGTATTGTCTGACGGAACTAAACACCTAAGATGAAAAAAAATGTTTTCTCCATAGTGATGGCCCAACAAAGAGAGGACACCTGCTCGTTCTGACAGACGCCAGCCAAGACACCTGGGGCAAGCGGTGGTTTGTCCTTAGGAGGTGAGGTTCATCTTTTTTTTGGCAGCACTGGACCGTACTCATATGTATTGTAGACCTTATCTCCATGTGTACTCGAGTTCCAATGAACTCGAGGAAGTCGGCGTCATCAGCCTCAACGGGATGAATATCGAATGTGACTCCAACAAAGAGGCTCTTTTCGGGGTGAGTCGAAGGCGCACAATGTCGGGCTCTTCGTCTAATGTGCCTGCTCATAGAAACAATTTTGTTTCACGCTGTTCACCGCAGCTAATTCGCACGTTCTCGCCGCACCATCGTTGAAGGAATTACAGTCATGGACGTCGAAACTAGACCCTACTGGATCCAACCTTTCTTAGACGGCTCGCGCCACGGATCGTTGTTCCTCTTTTCCCTTCGTGTCCGTTACCTTACTGAGCTTATGCTCGTCTGCATACACGTATACCATAGTTACCATACCAAATCTGTTTGTGCTATGCCCTGCAGAGACTAAGTATCTGATATAAGGATCTTTTGTATTTCCCACCCGGCTTTGAGGGATCACACGACCGAATAGCTGTTACAAGTTCTTCCCCATGTGGAGGTCGAAGAAGAATTCCATGATGGATATTAATGCTCGATAAACGCTCGACTTGTCGCGATTTTCATACGCGGTTGAGATGTACCCACGGGGATCGCACGGAAATCCCCTCGTAACTTCAGTCAGATAAACTTTCGGAAGCACAGATTACAGATGTTCCCAGTGGAAATCATCGCACGCCTCGAAGTTTCTCCGTCAGCGCGGGTGGGATCGGCTGGAGGGGTCTGAACCACGTAGCATGGTACCAAGAGCTCGGTTCCGTTTTCGAGATGTGTGCTCCCATCCAACAGGGTTTTGGCCATTTTGCTCTGCACTCCCACGTCGGAGTGGAACGTACCAGCATTGGGTGAATGCGTTCATTTTGCATGTGCAAGTAGCAACCGCCACAAGATTAAACGACACGTTGCTCCCGTCAATCGTTCATTGACGACCATCAACAGGTGCGAACCGCGTCAACGCCGGCGCGTTGTTCCGTTGGCGGATTGCTTAGACTCCCATCACTTCCGTTTTTCACCGGCGTCTGAGCCTTGTGCATTCGCTCCACCTGCACTCTATCACAAGCCTAGAAAGGAGATGTTCATCTTGGGACATCACCGTTGGTCGGCAGCTCACTTTCCTGCATGTGGCAAGTTTAAATATGCGTGTATTCGCAATTGCGGAATTGATTGGATCCTGATCCCGTTGGTTACGTATCGTGTGTCCCGTTGCTGCAAGGCGAAAACGTCTATCAACTCGGTGCCCGTCTACCATAGGCTCCTCGTAAGCGGATTATCCCCATACGGCGAGTGAATGAGGGTGTCTGCTTATTTTTTAGTCTTGACGCTTGGGAGCAAGGTACGCCAGTGGAGAGAAAGTAGATTTGTAAGTGTTCCGTCATCATGCGCTGGATGGAATGGAACAAACCCCAGGAACAGAAGAAAATGTGCGTCATCGGAAACATCGCCAGGTCGTTCAGATGCTTCGGATTGCGATGCTTGACCCGGGGGAAAGATCGTTCTGGGTTCACAAATGCTTGGTACGGTTTGCGATACTACCTCACGGATCCATGTGCTTGGCGTTTTAGGATGGAACGTTCGACGCCGCCGCGAGGTCGCATAGCTTGAGTGGAAACGCAGCGACAAACCCGCAGGTCTCAATACTTGGCCCACAGCTTTTCACTGCCCATCGTCGGTACGCGCGACTGCGCCCAGTCCTACAAGTATCAGCTGGGCGTCGGTCAGCAATGGCCGCACAGCGAAACCGAGCCCGACATCCCCACCTCCGATCATTCCAACGCTCGGTTGACAACCTACTTCCACATGCACCATAGCAACTACGCCGCAGTCCAGTTGGGACCGCGTGAACGGGCCGGGCGGGCCTTTTGAAACAAGAAAACGTGCTAGTAACCGTGCTGTGCTGAACCGAGACGAAATGGGCAGCATGTATCGTCGACAGTATATCGGTGAGACGGCGCAGCAGAACTCGCGTCTGAGATCCGGAGAGAGTGGGGTGACAGTGTGGTCACTACTGCCACATACGCCTTTGGGAAGACCGTCATCGATATATGAGGTTTCGGGTATCCTTCGAGACGACCCTGTAGATGCACGCGATTGAACCCAAACTCGGTCTCGTCATGATGGATAAACAGGCTGTGCCCGAGCAATGAGGTAGAGCACAACCCTGACTCGGATGTGGTATCGATGATCGACAAGTTGCACCCTCGCTGTGCACTGGGTACCCCCGGTAGTACTTTCACCAGCCAGCATGGTTTAGAGGGCGCGCGGTGTTAATCCGTGTGTAAACTTTGATGCCGAGGAGGGAACTAGGTAGGTAATACTACCGAGCGTCCGAACTACACAAGGCGGTAAATCTTTGCGTTTAATAGGCCGCGCCTTGTATTCGAGTTGCTGTGCCTGGTCATGCGCTACCAAGTTTGGTGCCACATGCAATCCCTCGCGGTGCTCGTACTCCACTGGCAGGCGGACACTCGGAGCGTTTGAAGTCCACGTTGGAGGACAAGGACCGCAAATCAAGTGTCATTCGAGATCATAAGATAAGAATATATGGTACGATGATTGAGATACAGTATGTTTTGGCTCCACGCTGTACGGGAAAAGATATGAGGAATATGGAAACAAACAAACGCCGATAGGAATGGTCTATGATAAAGTGCATCTAGTAATGCAGAAGGGTTAACGAACGAAGTCTAGTATTTTGGGTGGGCTTGAAATGCGAGCCGGATGCGTATAGATACAGAGCGAACGAAGATAGTAGGCGGTCCCAGACTTGCTTTTAATCACAGGTAGCCGGCCAGTCATTCTAGATCCCGATCGCGATTAGAACCAGCTTGGCCAAGAGTCACTTGATACATACCGGCCGTGTGAACGTGAGCATATGGCAGGTGATGTACCCTTTGGCAAAGCCAGCTCCCGCATATGCGAAGAGATATTGCCATTTGCGCTTGAATGCTTCGTACTCTTGGACGTCTTTCAAGGCGGGGTAATCTTTGACGAGCAAGTCTCGTCGAACATTTGCCTCGAGGCGGCGACCCCATTCACGGAGCGTTCGAGGGTAATCTATGGACAAAACTCAGCTCAAGGGGGATCCATGGAGTTGGATGGGGTTACACTTACGCGCAGCGTGGTTCTCAACTCCTTCGAGGGTGAACCTGCCCTCCGAGCCGGTGTTCGCAGCTTCAATCAATGCAGTCGCGCTGGGCAAGCATGAGTTGGGCCACATGTAACGGCGCATGAAGTCCTCGGGTCTGAGGTATTGTGTTGTCAGCAAGACAACAGTTTCTCAAGACGTGACACTCACTGATAGGAGCAGTATCTTGATTCCGGGAACGTCGAAGCACTGACGACCGCAGTTGCGTGTCGTGACTTCAAAGCAAAGTCCACAAGCTTGAAGTACGTGTGATAATGCTTGGAGCCCACATGCTAAAATTGGATCGCTATGAGCAAGCATGCGGTAGATCAAGTCACAGACGTGCTGACCTCCAACATTTCGATACTGACAAAGGCATCGAATGCTTTCTCAAACTCGGCGGGGATCTCGCGATAATCCATCAAATGAACTCGAATGCGGTCTTGAAGACCCGCGGCTTTGATCCGCTCTTCTGCAAGAGCTTTTTGTTCTTTCGACAATGTCAGTGTGTCGACTTCACAACCGAATGTTCGGGCAGCCTAAGTTCACATAGACATATCAGCAATGCCGTTAAGAACAAAGGGGATTCGATTACCTCGATGGCCATTCCACCCCATCCCGAACCAAATTCCAAGATGCGGTCGCCAGGTCTCACCTTGGCTTTGGTAAGGACATAGCGAATTTTGCGTAGTTGTGCAGACTCCAGGTCGCCAGGGAATGGACCGTCAATCAAATCCCCGCGGACGCCGCCTTCAGCGTCGCTCCACAATGCACATGAGTACATCATTTCGTTACTGAGGAATGCCTAAAGTGCACAACATCAATGGCGCTGTCATACAATCTCGTTTTGAACGCACCTTGAAGAGTTCATTGGACTGGTCATAGCTTGCAATTGCATTCAAGCGGGCGCGAGAGCGCGTTTGCCCGAGGAAGGCGTTCGAGATTCCGGAAATTGCTGATGTTACACGGCTGATGGCTGAGGACAAACCGTCCATTCCGGACTCGTTTTCCAGCCAGAGCTGTCGGTCATGAGTGCCAAGGATAATTAACGGTGGGCCAAATGAACCTACATCCATGACAGCTTTCAGGCTGCTAACTTCGACGTCGCCCATCATGTAAGCTTCGCTGACTGAACAATATATGAGTTCAAGGTGAAGACAGAGGAATGTATTAATGTTGAGGCTTACAGCCTAGGTCTTGAGAGCTAAAGGGCCGGTCAGATTGAGCACGACAAGGGTGGGAGTAGAGACGTACAAGAGGACGCGGGACCAGAAGTCCGGGTTAGTGACGGATAGGTAGACCTCGTTACAGCCCTTGGAGCGAGTTCCGAAATGGTAAACGCCATGCGAGTCTGCGACAGTCAAGTAACCTCTGGTGATGGCTTTCTCAAGGACGGCGAGGACAGAACTCCGTGCTGCGAACTAGGATTAGATGCGCTCGACGACGGATGATGTAGAGGTATACCATAGGTAGACAAGAGAGACTTTGGCTTGGGGAAGACGATGGATATGGAGGAGGGGGAACGATAGAAATTGGCCGCCGACGAAAAGGTCAAGGCGGTGGAGGTCGCGGCATTCAGCATTGTGAGGGGAGGTGGGGAGTGGATAGGATAGAATGCAAGGCGGATGGGGGAGGAAGTTGGGGCAAGCCATGGTGCCCCTTTATACGGAGTGCGGATGGAGACAACCCACGACACATGCAAAAATTATTCAGTATCGTGCTCGGCAAAAATAGAGGGAGAATAGATTGCCCACTTGTGTCCGTCTAGGGATTCACGGGAAAATGAGAAACGGATCTCAGATCTGCAGATGGTGACGGAGACAGAGCTGGCAGAGTTTGAGAAACATAGATCCGCTGGCAGCCGGGAGCAGTCGTATCGGAAGAAGTAGGTTACATTCAATCGTCAATTGCCTCCACATTGTCTCTCTGGCAGATGAAAAGTCAAAGTAGTGCTCACTTGCCATCTCCTTGGCCATGGATCATGCCTTCAGCAAACGTTTGAAGCGGTCGGAAAGTTGCGAGTACTATAAATTGTGTGCGTTAGCCAGTGGGACCGGCCATGGCAACCCAAATATCTCGACTCCCACACCCCAGGGTCACCCCGGCGACACTTTCGGGTTTCGTCAGGGTCAGGTTCTCGAGAGATTCCACCTTGTCGGGTCTCACAATCCGGGTTCCCTCATCCAATCCACTCACTGCTACACAATCCGCGAGACAAGACTGCCAGCCCGTGGTCGCAATGACTGCCCATCAGACTCTTGTCGTCGTCTCTCATGGTTTCAGTCACTCGCACTGCCAGTTTCCTTGTTGCAAACAAACAATAGTGCTCAGCCCTTGTCTACCTCAACCTTACGCGTACTGATCGGTCTCACAGGTGCTACGCCAATCCATCTACAATCAACCACGACTTCTCGGGCTTCCATGGCTCGTCATTGGCTACAATGCATCACCTCGCGTGCTTCGCATGAGATAAATCGTCGTTGGACCCCATTCAAAGGTTGCCCTCTAGGGCCCCCTTGGCGAGATTCTCCCATGCAAATCCGGCTCTTGTACGAATGACATGGGGAGCGCGACACACGTCCGAGTAGTCGTTGGCAAGCACTTTCCTTCCATCGCCGCATGTCGACCATTCATCCTCGAAGCATTAATCACCGCTTGCGCCACCATGCCACGGGCACTGATCTATGTACTAAGCTTCTCCGTTTGTACACTTCCCTGCGATATCATCGCTCAAGGACTGGTGCTCCAGTTCTCGCTAGTTTCCGCTTCGCTCCTGTCAAGCTCTTCAATGCACCAGCTTCGAGCACTGCACTATGGATTTTCTTGTCATAAAAGATGCGACCGTTTGACAAAGCCAAGACTCGCGTATTCACGGGCCCGACTCGGTTGTCTGAGACATTGTGAGCATACCCTCACAACAATTACCGATCAAGCGGTGAGAAAGTCTACATTGCAATGTTAAAGCCTAATACTCACGCACGACTCGGATATCTCGCTCAGAGATCGTGCCAGTGTCCTCGTCTGAAATTGCACCACCCCTAGGGCCGCAAGTGCACCAGTAAGAAAACGTGCCATGCGGGGCCCAGATCGCTTCTCCTTCACACTCCCTTGACATCTCCTCTAAGCAACGCCAACTATCTCGCACGAGGGCCATGTATGCATGTGTCAGTGGGTAGCACTGTGGGTATCCCGTGAACCAAATTGTTCGAGACACTGCATTTTACGTCACAAGGAGCTGTTGCCAGTGGTACTGTATCGGTGAGCTTCGTATGTCTCAGTCACAATAAACTGGCGCGCAATTCTCGCACGGGAGCTCGCTGCTCATCCGCACTAGCTGTGATAGTAGGTTGATCAGCTTCTATTCTCCCTCAATGGCAGTGATCTTCAACTGATCTTCAGTGTCGAGCGCACTATGCCGTACTTGGCACGTGTCTGCATAGTAATGAATCGCGTCCTGGTGGTGACCGTACAGTGTAGTCGTGGTCCTTGAAGACGGCATCGAGCAAAGCACATCCGTCGAATTCGCTCTTGCTTGCTCGCTAGGAACGGAGATTCGTCCCCGTCACAACCTCTACATTCCGATAAAACCTCGATCCGATACAACTCAAATCGCTCCATTAGGTCCTATTGGAACTTTGGAAGCCCACTTGCTACAGTGGTTCTCCCGATGGCATCGATTGACGAGCGCGGTACTGTATGCTTACCCTCGAATCATGTATCCTGTCATAGCACCGCCGCTGTCACAGTTTACGTGTCGCACAGCACAAGCCCAGGGGGTTCCGTGCTTAGGACCGCAGTAGACAGGCGATCTCGAGGAAGCCATGGCGGTGATAGGCCGACGGTCTTGTCGAGCGCCATAGACCAACCACTGAAGAAGTTGCCGCGTGCAGACGATCGAGGCCTCAGACGGGCGTTCACAAGCGGCCAAGCAGGACGAACCCAGGTCCGATTCGATCTGCAACACCACCCAAGACGGTGTGACGTTATCGCCTGACGACTACCACAGACCATCGAGAACTGCAGTCAGGGCGGCTAGCAAAAAAAGGAAATAAAGGGTCCCCGCTCCATTTCTATTGACTCTCCACTACGTATTGAGGTATCTTTGACAGAGTAGCTCAAAGACTCGGCCAAGTTGGTGGATGCCACAGACGCTCCAGAGGTGATTAGAGGACGGCTGGCAAGGATGGGAATCGAATATGACGTCGACTCCCTGGAAGAGCTGCCAAAGCCTCGGCTAAGTTGGCAGCCAAGTTCAGGTATAACCAGGGGCCCTATTCTTCCCCAGTTCGATACAGACAGTCTTCATTCGAATCTGGACCGCGTACGTCGAACTTGAAACAGCAATGGAATGAACTGAATCCGAGGAGAACTGCAAGCGGACCTGGAGCTGAATATGGGCCGAGTCTGACGTGTCTCAATTAAAAAGGTACTCGGTCAACATCCCTACTAGACACGTAGGTTATGGGGGATCCATCGATCAGAGTTGAGAGTCAGCAGATGGCAAAGCCATGTTATGCTGTAGCCGTGCCTGTGATGTACCCGATAAACTAGCGGCGGTAGAACCATAATATAGCCGGTGTGCAACATCGTGCACAACCCAGTCGAGGCCAGCGATCAAGTTCCGCCCGGTGACCGCGCTGCATGGCCAAATCTTCCAGTGATGGGTCTTGATTCCGGGCAAGTCAAGCAGCTGAAGACGACAGCTATGGTCAAAAGTTAGTTCGTGCAATATGTCACTGCATACCTCACGGATATCCTTGTCACTCATTGACCCTTGTATGTCCTGCTTGTTCGCGAGAACAAGAAGCGATGCGCCAGACAACCTCTAAGGGGAGCGTGAATCTCGGAGAAGGGTTGATATCCGATTATCCTTACATCCTCGCGAAGAAGGTTATGGAGCTCCTCCTTACAGTCCTGAATTCGCATGCGATCTCCCGAGTCTACAACCCAGACGATGGCATCCGTTTGCTCGAAATAGTTCCGCCAGTATGGTCGAAGCGTTCTCTGGCCACCAACGTCCCCTACTCACATGGTAAATGGCTATGTTCTGGAATGATCGATGACAAGAGATACAAACAGATATTGAGTGTGTAACTGGCAGTAGAATCATCGCCGGAACAGTGCTGATTTGAGCATACATTGAAGGACACCTGCGGATCCTTTGGACACTCACTTTCTATGGATGAACGTCTTGATGTTAAATCCCAGAGTTGGGCTGATACTCGAGATGTTCTCGCCATTGATCTTCTTTAGGATGGTGGTTTTACCAGCATTGTCGAGACCACTACCACAGTCTTGAGGAAGCTGAAAGCGTAGGGAAATAACAGGCCTACAGGAACAGGATCCGCATTTCTTTCTCCTTCTGGCGGCATTTCCTTATGATGGATAGCAACCCCATTGTAACCAAGCCTCGAGCACGCCTACACAAAACCTCCAAACGTTGTCAGTAGCTCCGCGGCAGGTAACTTCAGTCCCCGATGGAAGCCGCTCCGGCAAGATAATGGCGCTGGTCCGTGTCCACCTACGCACAACTACCCTTTACTGCCGTGACGCCCCCGTCCCCATGCCTCCGAAAAATAAAGGGAAAAAAGCCAAAGGCAACGATGACGATTACTGGTCAGCCCACCACGATATACTGGCAGATCACAGCTGAATGTCTAGCCGGTATTAGGGACAAGGTTGGCCAGCCTGTCGCGCAAAACAGTCTTGCAACAGAACAGATCGGTGACTCTGATGTGGATGGCGCTCCAAGGGCCAATGCGAAACCTGGTTTTTCTGCGTTTGGCGCCATCTCAATGCAAGATGATGGCCCGCCGGAGGTGGACGAGAACGAAGACTTTGGAGGTCTCATGGTGCGTTCAGGGATCATATCCGAAATTTATCACAGCTGTCGTACTATCGCGTAGTCTGTCATAAAAGCGTCGACAGCAAAAGGAAAGAAGGACAAGAAGAAGGGCAAGAAGGTGCAAGAAGATTTCGACGATCCCCTTGATGAAGATCCAACAGCTGTTGTGGAGAAGGCACCAGTAGAGATGACTGCGGATGATCTTGCTGATGAAGAGTGGGGCCCTTTGAAAGACAAAGGGAAGAAAGGGAAAGGGGGAAAGGGGAAGAAGGGAAAGGCACAAAATGAACAAGAGGAGTTCGCCCAAGGTAAATTATCTGTTCTTTCGCTCTAAACTTGAACCCACCATCGCCCGCAGACGGGCGGCATGACCCTACCCCTACAATCTCTTCTGCCCCTCAGCTACCAAGTATCGAACCTCAAGAACACGGAGACAATGACCCGGACGAGGATGTAGACGCTGGTCCGAAGATCCTTACCAAGAAGGAAAAGGAGAAGCTCAAGAAAGAACGTGAAAAGGTCATTTTTCTAGATTTTATTCTCTCAGCGAGCGCCTGACCCGTTGCAGGCCAAGAAAAAGACTCAGACAGAGGCGAAGAAGTCTACGACTGCAGCGGAAGCAGCTCCTGCTGATACTACTACGATCACCCCTTCGGTTTCCGAATCAAAGGCAGAGAAGGATGAGGAAGATGGCGTGGATGGCCAGGATGACCAGGATGGCGGGGGAGCTGCTGCGAAGAAAAAGAAGAAGAAGAAGGGTAAAAAGGACGAGGATGCGTCGGTACCTGCCCCGCCCGCGAACAAAAAGAAAAGCGGGATAAGCGCGCTGAAGGCGATGATGGAAGAGAAGAAGAGGTTAGAAGAGGAAGCAAGGCTGAGAGAGGAAGAGGAGAGACGGCGCATCGAGGAGGAACAGAGGCAGGCAGCGGAGGAGGCGAGGAGAAAGGAAGAGGAGAAGCAGAGGAGGAAAGAGAAGGAAAAGGTACGCCTCGAGATGCGATAAATGCCATCCCCGTCATGCTCATCCAATGGAATAGATGAAACGCGAGTTGGCCAAGAAAGAGGGTCGCCTACTGACGAAGAAGCAAAAGGAGGAAAAAGCTGCTGCTGAGCGACGCAGACAAGCACTGGTTGCCTCAGGAGTGCAGATCGAAGGTTTGCAACAGTCGTCCGGGGTACCCTCCGCTGGTAAAAAAGTAACTTATGGTTCCCGCAAAAAGAAGGGGCCTTTGAGTAAAGACTCGACTCTTGCATCCCCCGCTCCAGAATCGAGGCCGCTGAGCCCTACTTCGGTCACCGCACCTCCTTCCCCATCTCCTGCTCCAGCAGAGCTTCCGAATAAAGTTGATGATATCAAGGATGAGTGGGACGTTAGTAGTGCGGAGGAAGACACCGCCGCACCAGTTCCAGCCGTTAGGGACTCGTGGGACGCATCAAGCGAGGACGAAGAGAGCGCTCCGCCTCTGCCTCCTGGGAACAAGCCCACCAAGGCACCTACCGTTCTTCCCGCACCCGCACCTCCCCAGCCCGTGAAAAGACCACCCCCTGGTCCGTATATGTTGTCTTACGCCCCCATGTTTATTTAAACTCCTCTAGCATCGCCCGCTAATGGGACAGCAAACAAACCCAAAGCGGTGCAAGGATCCGCTCCCAAGCCTGTCGCAGAGGACACAGAGGAATCCTCGGAAGAAGAGTCATCTTCGGATGACTCTTCCGAAGACGACTCGGAAGACGATTCAGAGGACAGCTCTGAAGGGTCGAGTGATGGCATGACAAAGGCACAGCGCCTAGCTGCACAGAAGAAGGCGGAAGCCGCTGACCGGAGGGCAAAAGCACACGAGGCTGCACTTGCTGCACGTAGCAAGGATAACCTACGCAGTCCGATCTGTTGTATCCTGGGTCACGTCGACACTGGTAAGACCAAATTGCTCGACAAGGTCAGGGTCTGTGATCCTTTCCCCTATGATTCTTACACGGTCGACCCAGATCCGGCAAACAAACGTGCAGGAGGGCGAGGCCGGTGGTATCACACAACAAATCGGTGCCACATACTTCCCTGTTGACGCTATCAAAACCAAGACGGCGGTGTTAAACAAGGTCTGTAGTTGGTTGTTGTTGTCCCTTCTTTTTAACAGTGTAATACAGGATGGGAAACAAGAATACAAAGTTCCAGGCTTGCTCGTAATTGACACTCCTGGTCACGAATCATTCACGAATCTGCGCAGTCGCGGAAGCTCACTTTGCAATATCGCTATTCTCGTCGTTGATATCATGGTAGGTTCCCTTCCTGAGATGCTGAAATGTGCTCACGATCGACCGGTAGCATGGTCTCGAACAACAAACGCTCGAGTCCCTCCGCTTACTCAGAGATCGTAAGACTCCTTTCATCGTCGCACTTAATAAGGTAATGTTCCATCTGTCTTGATATACATACTACTTCTCAATTTTATCCAGATCGATCGTATGTTCGGGTGGGAGGCAACTCCAGATGGTGCATTTCAAGAATCATTGGCCAAACAGAAGAGATCTGTGCAGCGCGAGTTCGAGGATCGTGTCCAGAAGACTATACTTGCCTTTGCTGAGCAAGGCCTGAACGCTGTGCTCTACTACGAGAACAAGAATTTTGCCCGAAATGTCTCAGTTGTCCCCACTTCTGCCATCACTGGGGAAGGAGTTCCGGACATGATCATGCTTTTGGTCAATCTAACTCAACAACGGATGAGCGATCGCCTCATGTACCTATCAGAGCTAGAGTGTACGGTGTTGGAAGTCAAGGTCATCGAGGGCCTCGGAACTACCATCGACGTGGTCCTTTCTAATGGTATTTTGCACGAGGGAGACAAAATTGTTGTCTGCGGTCTCAATGGCCCTATTGTCACTCAAATTCGCGCACTGCTCACGCCTCAGCCTCTGCGTGAGCTACGTGTAAAGGTGCGTGACTGACCACATTACCGAAGCTTTTTCGTTAACCTTTGCGTCATCTGTAGTCTGCTTATGTGCACCATAAGGAAGTAAAGGCAGCGCTTGGCGTTAAAATTGCTGCCCCCGATCTTGACAAGGCTATTGCTGGTTCACGGCTTTTGGTTGTCGGTCCTGACGACGATGAGGAAGACCGGATGGAGGAAGTCATGTCCGATCTTACTTCCCTACTGAACTCCATCGATAAATCGGGTCGTGGAGTCTCTGTACAGGCAAGCACACTGGGTTCACTTGAAGCCCTCCTCGACTTCTTGAAGGCCAGCAAGATTCCTGTGTCGGGCATCAACATCGGTCCTGTCCACAAAAAAGACATTATGCGCACGGCAACTATGCTTGAGAAAGCCAAAGAGCTTGCGGTTGTTCTTGCCTTTGATGTCCCCGTCGACAAAGACGGTGAGAGGTTGGCGGAGGAAATGGGCGTCAAGATATTCAAAGGTTTGTACTAGGCTAAGTCTGACATGGACCCACTGACGCTTGCGTAGCTGATATCATCTACCACCTGTTTGACGCATTCACCGCATACAACAACGAGATAATGGAGGCCAAGCGCCGAGATGCCGCGCCACAAGCAGTCTGGCCCTGTCGCTTGAAGACCATAGCTGCATTTTGTAAACGAGATCCGATAATCCTTGGTGTGGATATTCTTGATGGAACATTGCGGGTCGGTACGCCTATCTGCGTTGTGAAGGTCGATCCCACTACCCAGAAGAGGGACATCATTGACCTTGGGAAAATGTAAGTCACAACAACAAGGATGTTGGTCCCGGATCAGTCCTCACCAGTACATGTGTAGAACATCGTTGGAGATTAACCATAAGCCATATGATGTAAGTCGCGAGTTGTCCAGCGTTCTTCAGAATGATCAATGTTTTGTCATTCCAGATTGTCAAGAAATCGCAGACGGGTGGGGGCGTGGCTGTTAAGATTGAGCATGCCGTGTATCAGTCAGCCAAGATGTTCGGCCGCCATTTCGACGATAAAGACGAGCTTCTCAGCCACATCACGAGGCAGAGTATCGATGTTCTCAAGGTGAGAGATTTGAGTGACACACGCTTTCGTTCTGACATAGTCCTTTCAGTCATCATTCAAGACCGATGTCTCCAACGAAGAGTGGCTTCTTATCAAAGCATTGAAACAGGTGCGCCCTTATCTTATCTTTCCGACGGACTCCCGTCGAATGATCACGTGATACAACAGCGTCTGAACATCCCATGAAGCGCGACCGACCCGGCGTTTGAAAATTTGACTCATAACCCCGCTTTTACCGGTGCCTTACGACGGAGTTTCATACTAGCATCACTGTATTTATACCGCACATCATCTGATTCGCAATGCCAACCCTCCTTTCTCCCCGGACGTCTTTCTCTCTGAAATGTCTTTTTCGTCCAGTACAGATGGCCACAACGCCATTCAGAACAGCAACGAACAAGCCCCCACTGAAGACAAAGATGCTTTACAATTGGTAATACGCTATTCGAGACGATGGGACCTTGCGGGATGACGCGCTGAAGCAATACTGGTAATCGGTAACGTCGGTTTACAGTGAAAAACTGGAAAGGGCTGCGGGTATCCCTGATTGCAGACTCTGAGGACTTTGACCTGCGCTCCCGCGACGCAGATCTTGCGCCCTCTGAGGAAAACGCATCAAGGATTGAGATCATACCGCTTGAACCTGAACAGCGCTCATACCTGCGTAGGGAAGCCCCCAGTATCCCCCTACTGTTATCGCTCCTCCGGGAGCAATGCATGTATAGCTGACGTTTTATTCTCCTTGCCTTTTCAGAGCCAGCTTGGGTACAAGCAGGTGAGTGAAGATTTTGCTTGTCATCCACTTTCGCTGAGCGTGTGACAATGTGTACTCTAGCAACTTCATCGCAGCTGGCATTTCATCGAAAGTTTTGCTGCTAGTTTTGTAGCTCTCAACTTCATCGGAGGCGTTCGGTATGTATAACTCGCTGATCACAAGCATTTCTATCGATAACGATTCATCCTTTCAGTTCGTTCTTGTTCCTCGGGTTGCTGGCTGGAGGCCCTGCTGTGATATGGTACTGATTCTAACACCTTTGGCGAACTTATCTTGAATACTTCTGTAGGTCATCCTACGTCGTTACGATCATCTTTATGGTCATGACTGCTGCGGTTCTTGCGGAAATCTGTTCGGCATTGCCGCTGAGCGGCTCCATCTATATTTGGGCGGCTGAGAGTGCTGGTCCAAAATATGGGAGGTTTTTCGGCTTCTTGGTCGCTTGGTGGGCTTGCACGGCATGGATGACTTTTACTGCAAGCAATTGTCAAGTGAGCATGGCATTCATTCAACAGGAAGTCAGATTATAACTATTTCGGTCACAGACTGCCGCCAACTACATTGTTTCCCAGTTGGCTGTCTGGGAAATAGACTTCCCTGGCGGTGTTGATAACAATAACATCAAATGGCGCGCCTTCATCTGGATACTTTCGGAGTTGGTGTTACTGGTTTCTGTGACTATCAACTACCTCCCGCCTAGATTCTATTCCGGCGTTTTCAAGTTTTCGGTTGGGTTGCTCATGCTTGACTTTTTCTTATGTCTCATCTGGCTTCCGATCGGCGTCTCAAAGACATACGGATTCCGATCGGCTTCGGATGTGTTTACAATGACTTGTGAGTCCGCACCAGGTGAAAATATCGTATAGTCGCTGACCCACACTTGACTAGACAATGGCACTGGAGCGCCCCCCGGGTGGAACTGGCTCTTATCCTTGTGGGTCCTTTATTAGTCTCCTGATCCGTTCAGTGGATTGATCAAGGTCAACTGATAGCCTCTTCACTGCCGGAACCCTGACCGGATTCGATGCATCGGGCCATATTGCTGAAGAAACCAAAAACGCCAGGTCTATACACTTTGACGATGACACTACCTCCCTTGACTCGTTTCTTTTCTAGTGTCATTGCAGCCAAAGGTATTCTATCAAGTGCGATCGCAACAGGGGTGCTCGGCTTCATTACCACCATCTTGTTCTTGTTCTGCACCCCAGACCTCGACACCATATTTGCTCTTGATGCCCCGCAACCATTCGTCCAAATTTATGCACTGGCACTGGGCAAGAAAGCCAGTATCTTCATGACGATTCTGGCTGTCATTGGTCTCATAATGGTGTGAAAACATGTCCTAGTTCACGTTTTTGATCACTGAGGCTTGTATCTCGTAGAACACGACGGTAGCAATCGTTGCTTCGTCGCGTTTGGTGTTCGCCGTCGCTCGTGATGGTGTGCTTCCTTTATCTGGATGGATTGGACGGGTCGACGCACAAGGCCAACCCCGCAACGCAGTTACCGTCATCTTTACCTTTGCTGCTGCCATCCTATGCACGATTTTGCCCAGTCAAGTCGCATTCACGTCGTTGGTGTCAGCCGGTGGTGCCCCAACCATCGCAGCATATGCACTCATCGCCCTGCTGCGACTTTTCATGACCCCAGACCGATTTCAGTCTTCTCGGTTCAAACTTGGCAAATACGCGAAACCGTTCTATGTTTGCGCAGCCGCTTTCAACGCGCTTGTCTTTGCTGTGAGTATTTGCGTGGCTGTGGTGACTGTTCATAAGCATTTATACTTTACCCAAGGTTGATATCTCTCCCTTTTACTTCCCGGTGACTGCGTCGACGTTCAACTTTGTGAGTGATAATTCCGCTCGGTATATCTTTTACCTAATGTGGTACCGTGCAGGCTATCGTCATCTTCGGAGCTATTTCAATCTTTGCTTTCTTCAGTTGGTACTTCACACCTGAGGACAAGTGGTTGAGGCAGGACCAAATTCTCAAGGCCTTGGAGAGAGATTGAGAATGCACAAGATTTGCTCGAGGTTAAACAAGATAAGATATTGATGCCATAAGATATCCTAGAGTGGCTCCAGTCCCAATTGCCCTTGACATGCCCCTTCTACGTCTACAATCTAATTGGTGACAAACAACTTTATTGTTAATACGGGTGGTGGTGGAGAAGAGACCAACCTCTTTGGGAGCGGCGACACTCAGGACGACTGGATGATCCTTTCCGACGAGGACCTCATCCTGTAGAGATATAAGCACGGAACATCTCGCAGTAAACGAGACACGCGTACGAACCTCGATCCGGATGCCTATATTGTGGAATACCCTTGGAAATTGCGGCACCGGGGGTACGTAAATGCCTGGAGAAATAAGCATCAGGAACAAAGTTATAATAAGCGCTGAACGGATCTACCTGGCTCCACGGTGATTACCATTCCCGCCTTTAAGCTAGCATGCATTTTTTTTGTTCAGCGGATAAGGCTGATACGCCACTCTGATAAATTTGAACTCACCAGTCTCCGCGAGCAAGATGCGCTGACTCGTGTAAATCTAGGTTTCATCATGTAAGTCCCCGTCGACCCTTGGATGTTCCGCACCCAAGACATACCTATTCCGATCGGATGACTTAGGAAATGTGGATACAATATCCTTTCCAAATCTCCCGTGTGTAGGTTAAACCCGATCTGGTTTAATTCGGTTCGTAGGAGGTCACAAGACTTGTGGTGAAGTTGGTGCAAACTGAGTTCAGCAGATTCTGTACACAGAGATATGAGGGATTTTTGGGCATTCAAGACAGCAGTGTAGAGGTCCCTTTGGGGCGCACTAAACACCCCAGAGGCAGGATAAGTGCGTGCTAAACGGTAAACGGTTAGAGTGAGGTACAGACGCCCAAAGGACCCGAAATCTGACTGATATCTGAGGCGTAGCCACTGGGGCACGTCAGCATGGCAAAAAGAGAGGTCAAAGGCGGTGTACAGACTTGTATTCGCAGCCTGCATCCATTAGAACCATCTCACCATCCTGAACCATTTGATTATTAGAGGTATAGTGTATTATAAGCGCATTGGGTCTAAAACGGAGGTCAACCTGTATTCGCAAAAGGATAGATTTGACTGATACCCTGATGCAACAACAGGCACATATGCTAATCGTTGTGATCCGGCGAGACAACACAGATATTCAAAATGAGCTGCTATTGCACTTTCGGATATCCCAGGGCGAGTAAATCGCATGGTCTGTAAGGGAAGATTGCTCGTCGGCGTCCGTATTTTTCGGTATGATGAGCAAATTGACCTTGGCGAGAGAACGACCACTAATGTCGGCAGCAGCCCGCATGACCTGCTGTTCTCGCTCGCTCTTGATGGCTCGCAGCTTGGCAACATGTGGTGCCAAGTCGTGCCTCCGTGAAGCTGACAAAGATTCTACAACTGTCTCGTATTCTGATTTGGGCTGCACGGGCGGAGAAAGATATCGTAGTAAAGACTTGGCGGTCCGTGGAGACCGCTTCGATGATGAGTTGGGTATGTCGATGTAAATGTTGGAGTAGAGACTAGCTAGTGACTTTAGTCGACTAGGGAAGCTCTGTATAGACCTAGCATCATCTGCTTTAAATATGCTCAAAGCATCGTTGAAACTTGTCCTGGGAATCACAAGGATATTAGCGAGTTGTCGAGTAGCATCCGCTCGTCGCAGTACCTGGCCCCCTCCCACTGTTCTTTGAGAGAGTCCTTGCCATTAGAGAACAAAGTCATTCGATAGCCACGAGAAGTAGAAGATTTCTCTGATCATCGGTTTCGGCACGACGCCAATCTGATATCTCAACCAAGCTCACCAAGGATAACGGCTGCGTCTGGCTCTTCGAAGCCTGTAAGGTACCAAAAGTCGGATGCCTGACGGAATTTGTAACTGTATGGCGTTCAACAGGGCTGACAAGCCGGGTCAGAGTTAACCTACAATATGTCTTGAGAAGATATTAGAAGCCGAGAGGGTAATAAACAGTGCAACGTACTTCCACTCATGTACTTGATCGGCGCGGCGACCGAAACCACGATGGAATCGTTGGGAAGGTCCTCCATGAGCTGGCTGCGTCGCCGTTCATACTCCTCGATGGGTATTCCGGGCGTCAGCTCATGTGGTCTCACTAGATTTTTGCCGGGCTCAGCGTGTTGGGACGTGTGACCGCGGGATAGGCTCACAGAGGTGGGGGTGCGACTGGAAGAGCGGTTGGCCGTAGTTTGAGGGCTTGAGCTCGCCGTCGAGGGGGGCCTCGGTAGCAAATGCGCGCAAGCAGCGACGGGTGGGCCGAAGGGGGCGACGGGCGATGGCGGCACCGGCGGCGGGACACTGCAGCGCACGCCAGCCTCGGAAGGACATTGGCGTCATCAATTGAGGTATTTTATTTATTTGAATAATTATTTTCTGATGTTAAGTAAATATTGTAACCCAATGAGATAATGAGACAATCACGCGCAAGTCGTTGGCTTCGACCGTCGCGTCGTACGAACATGGACTCGCTGCCCCACCGGGCCCCAATTCGTACTCGTGCTGCAGCCCATAATGTGTTGTGACTGGGAAAGATACGGCAGACGCGGTGTCGACGTCGCAACCGCGATGACCGCCCTCGCTTTTTCTGCAGTAAAGGGAACGACTAGGCTCGGGGTACTCTTCCCTCTCCTGCTCTCCTGTCGACCATCGTCGCTGATACCACCGTAGTTTTTTCTCGTTCGCAACGTGGCCTCCAGCACAGTCGTGGCTACCGCCCTAGCTTTCGATGATACCATTCTCGGTCGCAAGCAAGTCACGGCTCCCGTCGTCGAAGGCGCCGTCTCGAGTGCGATTGACTTTGCCGAAACACTAACACTCGCTCCGATATACCTGGGGGAGTGCATCTCCTCCGCCTCTCTCCGCGCTGCCCATAGCTCCATTGATATCCTTTCTGTCATATTCTCCGGGGGCAGTGAGGCATCGTTTTCATTAGGCCCGTTCATCGATCTCGTGAAAAGGGAGTGGGACAACCCCACTCCGAGCCACATTATACCAATCAAGAAGTATGGCATCACAGAAGTTGCTAGAGCTCTCATCGCTTGGGTTGCACTTCAAGGAGTTACCCAAGAACATCATGAATCACGATGGTCCCCTTACCTTCGCGAGGTCGAGGTACATAGTCCCACAGCCGGCCCTCAACTAAAACGTGTCCCATCTCGTATCCGTGTCACCTCAGACCTCATATTCCCAGGGCATCGTGGACAACTCATATCTGCTGATATCGGTGAAGCACCGACAATTACCCATTCAAGACAACGATCTGCAAGTGTACTTTCCCGGCTGTCTGTATCATCTGTAGCGTCGTCATGGTGGAGGGATGCACGACCAGAACACTGCCCAAAATTAACGGAGGAGGTGAAGATGAACTTGAGACGATTCTCCAAAATGGTCCTCGCGGGATATGGCGGAGCTAGCCTTTTGTTTTTTGGGGTATCACCGCTCTTTGCCTCTCCGTCTTCTCGTGCGAAACCGCCTACGGTATCCAATGAGAAGGAGGCCGAGGAGGCACAACTAGAGAAGGCTATCAACGATGCCGAAGCTGAAATGGAAAGTACATCCGGAACTTTACCCTCTTTGTTGGAAGACAATATAGAGTATTCGTGGTGGGATATCTTGCTGGGCAAGCATGACAAGGAGATTTTTGAACGATCAGTACACGGTGGACGCCCAGACACTCAAAACGTGCACAGTCGTATGCGCGCTACCGCCGTGATTGGCGTTGAACGCCAGATGCCCAGATTCTGGGTTCTTACCGATCATGACCGTTGTCAAGTCGTTCTTGTCCTTCGTGGTGTGTACATCTTTTTAGGGTACAGGTGACGGGCACTTGACGAAGATCATGGGAATAGGTACCATGTCCCTGAACGAGCTAGCAGTCGATTTGACGTGCGAACCCGTGGAGTTTGAGCCGGCATCCAGTACCTCAGCAGACGATCATCCTTCCGATGTCAAGGTTCCATTCCCAGAGTCAGGGTGGTGTCATAGTCGCAGACGATCCTCGTTCCTGTCGTCGACAGTTCAACGTCCACGATACCATGTGCACGGTGGTATGCTCCGCATGGCTCGGGTAATGGGTGAGATTGGGAAGCCGGTACATCTTGCTGTGATGGATGCTCTGAGCCGGAACCCAGATTATGGTTCGTAGACTTGGCAGCTCATCTGCATTAGGGGCGCTGTATTTCTGACGTTCTTTTTATTGTCACGGAGTAGAGCTCATCCTCTGTGGACACTCCCTCGGGGCTGGCGTGGCCACACTCTTGGCTTTGGTGAGTAATATAGATTATGGGGTGCCTAGTCACACATTCAGCCCCTTCGAAGATGTGGGCGGATTCAACTACATGCCTTACTGTCCCATCAAGCGGACTTCCCGTTGATCGCCCGGTGTCTGTGTACTGTATAGCACCACCGTACGTCGAGTTTCTTGGTGTTTCCCAAATGCCATCTTACATTTGATTGCCTAGATGTCTCACTGATGCGGACTTAAGTCGCCTGGCGTCCAAGTTAATTGTCTCTTTCGTCTATTCGGATGACATTGTATCTCGACTGTCGTTGGGTTCTGTGCGTGATATCCGCAATGCAGCTTTATGGCTCTGCGAGGCGAACGATAATGGCGGACGGGAAGGATACTCTGTCGTAACGCATCGCACGAGTCAATGGAAGGGTGGAGAAGGCTCCTCTGAGGACATGCATTGGGTGAGCACCTTTGCCTTCATCGAGCCTCTGTGGAATTTCTTAATCGTTTTTTTCGTGCATGGTCTTTCTTGCCTGGAAAGTTTCTGGCAACGAGGAAAACACTCGAGGCAAATATGCAAATGGCAGACTTGTACCCCCCAGGTCGCGTCTTCTGGGCTCGTAGAGACGGGGATTTACCCCACTCGCAAAGAGTGTCATCTGTGGGCTCCGGAAAGGACGCGGCAAAAGTTAGACTATTTGAGGTACTGGACACTGAGAAAGTGTTCTCGCAGATCGTGTTTTCCAAGAACATGCTTAGGTATGTCATTTTGTTCTGACTGTCTTTTATTTTATTTTGTTAACGTCTCTACTTTCGCAGCGCCCATCTACCCCATCGTTATGATCAAGTTCTGCACGAGCTGCTATAAGATGAACTTTGCAATATCCGGACTGGAAGCGGAAATAGCTTACTTTAATCTGCCAAGCCAGCGAGCATCACACTCCTGATACCTCACAACGAGCACTTGCCCATTTACATGATCACCAGTAATCGATAAATCAGCTGTATCTACTTGTTCGTCTGTATCCGATAGAACCAATACCGTAACCAGGTACTATTTCATGGCGCCCCTTTGGTTGTCCATCGCACACTGGACACCTCATTCTCCCATCGAATTAAATGGGAGGTCAGCTGCGCACATATGTTCCCCACGGCCGACTCATCTGGGAGCTAATTCAAAACTACCATATGCTTATTGTGTGTCATTCTCGGGATGTCCGATGGCGCGTGTAGCGGAATGGATCGTGCTCTCGGGAGATTCGACCTGAAATTTAATTATGACTTTGAGGGGATAGCATGCCATGACTATTCCGAGGTTACAGATCCTAGGGTCGAATCCGAGGCTAGCATAAAGTGTATGAATCCCACGTACGGCAGAACCTCGATAGCTCCAATCTGAGATCTGTCTGACCCCGCGTCAGTGTGCTGCAACTCGGATGTACCAACATCAAAGGCGGCAGTAACTTTGCTTGCCTTGCGAGTCCAGCTTCAAAGACCGAATGTCCTTTGCTTGCTATTTGAGTGTTACAACATGAATGGATAGCTGAGATGTACCAATATGGCGGTATTGCGTCTACAGGAAAGCTAGACCACGTCGAGAACCAAAAGACCCTAGGTGTGAGGCATCTTCACAGGTACGATACATGGACGAAACCGTCACACGCAAGGTGGTGACATGTGAACCGAGACTCCGTCCCTTCATGGACGCGCACAGGGAAGTGTTGAGATGTGAACTGATGGGATGCGAAAAGAAGTGACCGGGTGGAATACGACCATGTGCAGACCCTCAATCTTGGTCTGTCTGATCCCTTGGTCGGTACTTGATCCCTCGACTCTCAAGTTCGGCTTCGACATCTTCTGGAACACGTCCCTTGACTCGCACGGCGTACATCCCTCGGACATACTTGGCTGAGTGAGGGATATCAGCCCACGACCGAACAAGGCCAAGGAAATAAGCTGACGTACACGTTCTTTGCCAGCGTGCTACCCAACTGGATTCGGGGTCAATGACGGCTATGATGCCATCAAAGTATGTTGTGGTGCAGACTGCGATGCGGTCAGGAGATCCTTTCATCTGGTCCAGGGAATACTTGAGTGACCGTCATACGAGGTATTTTCAACACGCACTTGCATGATCTCCTCGCAATTTGGGCAACCATTCTTTCTAAAGTCCATGGGATGCTGAATTATTGAGCAGAGCAAGCAGGCTCTGAGCTGCTTTGATTTTGCCTGTGAAGGGATTGCGGCCATGGTGTTGACGTTTGTCAAGAATGTTTAATTCGCGCGAGCAGTTCTTTGCGCTTACATAAGCCGTTGACGGAGTGGCGACAATTCTGAGCTGTTAGCCACGAACTACTACGATCATGGCCGCGCGTGTTGCACTGTTGGCTTTGTTGCCGTTCTCCAGCGTTTTCGCATTCTCAAATACCGTGCCATTTGTCGCTTGGTCTTCTCAAAGGTACACATGTCACGATGTGTTCTCATTCAACAGAATTCTAAATTTCGCCTCGTTTTAGCTCGGATGTGCTCAACAATCTCGCTCCTGGAACGCGCCCAAACCACGGTGCATTGCTGGAAGATATCATTTCGAGCGGAAACCTCTGTTCGTACGATGCTATTGCTGTGGTAGACCACCCGGGAGTAAGTCGCCAGGCCTGGACGTACGTCGTGCATTCGGAAGTAACGAGCACGAATAGGTACATAGCTCCGATCTACGGACCCTTCAACCGTCGTGTCGACTTGCAACTTTGATCAAGGATTCGCCAAGTTCGCGTCAGTTACCCCATGTCGAGCGAAGTTTGGGGTCTTCGCCAGAGGCAGCGATGCTCTTTTCCAACAGGTGTGGTTCAATTGCCATCGACGTTATCCCAGGCTCTGGACAGTGGAGCCTAGAGGCGGACACAAAACATGTTCTTTCCATCTCAATGCCTCCAATCGAAGGATCCCCAAGGTACAGGAAAACAACGATGGCCGAGCATGGTTCGTAGTTCGTCAGGATTACTACTCACCCTTCCATCTTTAATTCCCTTGCAACGTCCAGAAAAAGTTCTCTCGGTGGAGCTTGACAGACTCGCTGCCCTCACTTCGAACCACCTCGTCATCTACACTGGCTCACATATCCCGTTGGAGCGCCGTCAGTTTCCCCCGCTTTCAGAGTTTGACTCGCCACCCGAAGCAGCGGTGCCGTCCAGCGCGACCGCTGTTTCGTCACCTAAAGGGGGTATCCTTCACAATTACCAACTCCTCACGCCAGCGCTCATCACTTCGCTCCTTGTCGCATTTTTCATCCTCGTACCAATCGTCATGGTTGGCATCAATGCGCTTGCCAGTATACAATCAACTCTACGATCTGAGGCGCCAAAGGATTATAGCGCACAAGAGAAGAAGATGCAGTAGTACTCCAAGAATGGTCATTATTTTAGCTTCGAGTAGCGACTACATCGGCGTGGGTGGCACATAAGGACAGACAAAAGATGCGATGGTACGACAAGTAGGGATACAACAGTGGTGCGGGAATAAGACCGGCGTGCAAGTAAGCAATATTGAACAAGGGGCATCTAAGAAAGTGAAGGAACTTAGAAAGCCAAAAATTGCCCAGCAACTATTCGGTTTCCTGCCTAAGAGCATCTTGCATCGATTCGAGTGCAGATAGATGCAGCGGAAGGATAGGGTATCCAAAAGGTCCCTGTGAGCTTGCAAGAACAGCAAGTTCGTAATAATTTTGCGTGATTTCCTGGTAGGTAACATCGTCTGGAACATGAAGCGAAGAGCCTGGAGATTTGCAGCTGTGAAGGAAGTGGATATGGAGGGTCGAACATGAAGAACCTGCGCGCTTGAGGGGAACGTAAAGGAGGACGGTCGAGCGAATGGGAAGGATGGGACAGGTTGTTTCGGTGGAGGCAGAGCCTTCGTCATCAGGGACAAAGGAACAATCAGCCCAAGGGTAGGCTGGCGGAGAGGACAAGGGGATGCGAATAGCAGGGTAAACGGCGTAGGTTGTGGCCGTGGTCACATCCACGTAGAACGACTTGGATGAATCTTTCCCTGCTGCGCGTCGTGAAGGTGTTTGTTGACCAGTACTAGGTTGGCATAAATGCGTGAGCGACCAAGAGATCTTTTGATCGACGGATAGGACAGTGACGTGGAAAGGAGCGAGATTGCGGCAAAGAGACGATACTGCCGACAAGTGATGAATCCAAGCTAACGAACGGGTCAATAATCATCTTGAAATATCATTTTATGAAGAACGAACCGTCGAGCTCGGCAGGGGAAACGAGCCCCAGTTTAGATATCACTAACCGCCATTCAGTATTGGTTCTTCGAGCAGCTTGCAGCGCAAAGTTCCAGACCTGCGTGACGGCCGACATTTCGACCTCATCCTGAGTTAACCAGCTCCCGAGGTCATAAGATTCGCCACGCTGATCGACACATGCTGCCAGGAGCCATTTTCCACACGCCGAAAATCTATAGCCAACATGAAGAAAGGTGTGGCGGTCCAGCACGTCCAGTGTGCTGGCTGGACCCAGACTGAATCGTACGACAGGCTTAAGCGGTCGTGCAAGTGTAAACGCTGGCTCCCGAAAGAACCCACGAGTCTCTTTGCTGGTGTCGAAAAATTTTCGTGACATAGTACGGTCGACCGGTTGAGGCACACGACGATATACGGAAAAACAGAGCCTTTCGAAATCAGTGGTTCCAAGGTCGTGCGAAGTAATGTGATGTTCGGGTATGAGTTGCAGGGTGATTGGGTATTCAGAACGAACTTTCTGCAGTCTCTTCATCGCCGAAGATATTTGTCGGAGTAGAGGCGATGCAAGCGTCAACGCCGAGTCTGGAATTGCGATGTAAAAGACAAGACCGGACAGCTCAGGAGGCAAGTCTGTGGCGAATGAAGCTTGTGTACGACAGTCAATAAAATATGTAAGATCAAAAGAATATTGCAAACCTAGATGTTTGCGAAGGGAATCCAGTCGCAAAGCAAAAACGCCGTCCACCGAACAGAGGGAATGACTTCCGGGAATGTGGGTACCCAGTTGGCGTGCCTGGTAGCAGGTTCAGCAGCGATTCACATAGGTCAAAGAGGAGACGGACGCTGTATGTTGTAGATAGCTTCCTCAACCAGGTTTCCGCCAATAGTTGCTTGTCTAAACCATTGTCCTCAAAAAACAGAAAGACCGTGAGATCCTTCTTGCCCGCCTGCGGTGTTAACCCTAATTTCTCCCAGAAGCGCAGGGCCGCAGGTAATACTTGGATAATAGAGTCGCCCTTACCAACTGAGATCATTGGTGTATCCATACGCTGAAGCAGTCCTTGGTCGGGGGGTGCTCCAGCTTCTTGGTCAAGAAGTCACCAAGCTGATTCTGATGACAATCGACGTGCTTACCATGATTCAAGAAGGCCTCTAGCTCAACCGGACCTTCAAGTGCAGGAAGGCAACGGATGATTTGAGCCAGGATCGACACATCAGTGGGCCAGACATCCGGATGCCTGTGTGGCAAACAATGGATGTTGCTGGCTCGCCACGCATCAGCAAATATGCTGTTCTCAACGACCTCCTTAGCAACCATACTCCCTGCGGCTTCGAGAGACTTCGACTTCTCTGACGTGGCGCCGAGCGCAGCCGCAGGGGATACAGGAGTAGGGACAGATGTCGGGACAGGCACTGGGATTGTCATAGGTGCCACTGCTGCGCCAGGCGGCCGTAAGGGTCTACTAAGGGGAAGTAGATGCGGATGAGAAAATTGCATGTGCAGCAATGTTGGCCCAAGCGGTAGATATGCGGGAGGCGGGGTGGTAGCTCGAGAAGGGATAGCATATTCAGTGCTATCAATATCCTCGTCGTCCGATGGTATATCAGAGATATCATCAGCGTCGTCTGACTTGGAATGCTCCAGATCCGGGCTGTGTTGTAACCAGCTAGGGCGCCACCTTGGTCTACGGGACCCTTGTTCGAAGCTCTTTCGCTTGACTCCAATTAGCTTCCTTACAAGGCCGATGCGGGGGTCAGTCGCGGCCTTGTATCGATATTCCCAATCATCGTTATGACTGGGTGATGAAAGGCGAGGTATTAGTTGTGTTCGGTCCTCTTCATCTGGCGGGCTGGGGAGGGCAAATTTACCCATGTGGTATTTGGAATCGGATAGTATATGATTCCGGGCGAATGGGAGTGGATCAAAGAACTTGGATAGAATTGCAGACCCTTTATTGTGTTCAAGAGATAATTTTACTTGAGGGGTTGTCGGTTCCGAATTTGGGGTAGACCCTGGAGACGGTAGTGCCGTGTCTGTGCCAGCTGGTACTAAATCTTGCATGTTATACAGTTCAGGAAGCCGAGATACGAAGGGATTCGCCGTTCCACTTGCAGTAAACGGGGATGGCTGTTGTTGACCCGGAGTAAAAGCAGCAGTCACGGAAAATGTCCCATCTCCAAGGATTGATGGTGAGAACCCAACGGGCGCAGGCCCTGCGAGTGGAAGGGCAGAAGACTCCTCAAGCGAAGGTGCGATTGGCCGAGTAGCTCGACCAGCTCCAGACGGTCGGTCAAAGAAGTCGAAGTCATCTTCGGTGAAGACGAACCCGTCCTCAAAATCCATGTTCGTAAGCCCTGTGCTCGTGGTTCCGCTACCGCTTCCAGCTCCAATATTGTCAACATTCATGTCAAAGCCCATATCATATGCCTCGCCAAGGTTCATAAAATCATCGGGAGGTTGCGCCCAAGTGGTAGCACCCATAGATCCAAATGGATCAAAGGGTGGATCAAGAGGCGGCGAAGCAGATTCTGTCTGCGCCGCGAATGAAGGGGGGTCAGGGATGGTAGCGGATTCTACATTGGAGATGATAGGTCGTATGGTTGCCTTTCCAAGGACGGAAGGGGGGGAAGGGTAAGGTGGGGGAAGATTAGCATCCGACGTGACGAGTATTGGTGCCTGAACAGGGTCTGTCAGTATCTGGGCTTCACCTGTTGCATGGCTTCCGTTGGTTGGAGAAAGGGCCGCAGGGGAGTTGCCAGTTATGGTGACGGAAGCCGAGGTCGAAACAGAAGTACTAGTAGAGGGTGTCGCCACAGTGCGGGGAGAGGCGGATGATTGGGCATTCTCACGTTCTCTTCGAATGCGTTCGCGTTCCCTCTCGCGTTCTTTTGCGACGGATTCCACGTACAATCCTATTTCCGAGGCTACACTTTCGACTTTCGACGACTTCGAAAGAGTTAGGCAACGGAACACGCGAACAGACTCTGGCGTGGACGATGCACAAGGGCGACGTGATATAGAACGCCTACTGAGTACTAAAGGAGTAGGGACAGCGAGGGTACCAGTTTCTCCGGAAGAAGACAAGGCGAGGGCGACGGATGGTGGTGGAGGTGGAGGTGGTGAAGGCTGAAGTTGAGGTGGTAAATCTGGTAGGTAAGGAAGAGGCCGCCGAGCATGAGCGGACTGGGGAGACGGCGTAAATGCAAGACAAAGTTGCAAAGGCCAGATGATGGCTATTCCCTTATCTTCGCCCTGTTTATTTTGCACAGCTATCCAGGCGATGACATAGGTTGGACTCGCCCATTTCGGAATACCTGAACGAAAAGTGCTATGTTTCTCGGAATGCGATGTAGAATGAGATGATTTCCATTCACCCGCACCAAGAGCAGTGAGTGATTGCTCGAATTGAGAAGTGATACCCGAAGTAGGGCCATTGTATGTCGACAAGTAGTATGATGGAACTCCAAACGGTAGAAGTGTTATCGGTGTGCCTGCAGCTAATGGGTGACCAAAATCGAGGGGAAGAAAGTCGGTTGGCTGGAAGTGTGAATATACTTCTAATCTCGATGCGCTGAGATGCACCTCGAGCCGGCAATGTACAAGTGGCCTGTGACAGTCAGTGTCGGGTGCTGTCTCGAGGCTTGGACCTCACCTGAGCCTTGCCCCCAACCAATCAGTTGCCCATTCATTCGAGATAGGCGAAGATGTTAGTAGAAATCCATCCATCAGCCGGTAAGCCGAACGCCCGCCAACTACATCCTTAGAGACTTTGGTAATGTCGTCAATGATTCGGCTTCGAAGGGCATTTATGAAGCGAGAGTAAATTGTACGGAGAGGCTTGCGAGGAAGGAGGTTGGCCGCTGAGAAATCTGGATCACTGGTCGAGGAACGCTTTGGGTCACGGCAGAGGTGACAAGGAGATGACTGGGCTGCGCATTCGAACGAACAAGGATATAGACCTTGGGGATCGAAGAGTGAAACATCCGAAACTAGGATAATTGTGAGTTATGGAGCACGGGAAGGAACGGATGCAGGGAAGCACCGCAGGAAGTTGCGAGGCACTGGGGGAATACTTACTGACGAGCCCATCCAGCGCTATTGCTCTCAGTGCGGAAAGACAGGCATCGGCGCGATCACGGGACGTAAACATAAAAGCATGGAGCGCGGAAGAGGCGCCGTCGATGTGGGCATGGGGTAATACCGATTCCAGGAGATTAAGGGAATCATTCCGCGATAGTAGTTGTCTGCGGCCAAACTCGAGGAGGTCGTAGGGAGGCCCATCGGCTGAGGGAACGAAAGTGACATAAGCTATTCGAGAATTAGGTGGCAGGGAGAGGAGGGAGGAGAGCAGTTTGTCTGAGGGAGCCACCGGAGGGGAGACATGAACGGGCGCCGCGGGGGGGTACGCAGCAGTATGACTGTCGTGTTTCTGCCAGGCCATGCGAGGCAGGGCAAGTGAGATAGGACGTGTCGGTGGCGGCGGGTAGTTCGACTGGAACGACGGATTGGCCGGAGGACGGTCGGGGCGATGTGCCTGGACAGTCCGTGTGTGCTCGTTGGGTGTCTTTCACGAGCTCATCGTCGCCGACGTCGTCGACGCGGTTGAATGGAGAATATTTATTTACAGTACTGGAATGACTCCAAAAGAAGAGATAGCTAATTACATAATATCGGATAGGCGGGAGGAGGGGACGAGGCACGCCGCACCGTAAGCAGTGTTCACTCTGAGCCCGCCTTTGTGAATCCTCGTCAAAAAATATGCAGCCCACTTCCCGCCCCGCCTCGACCTCGACCCGTCCTACAGCATCTCCACATCCTAGAGCCCACATACACCAGGTCAACACACAGACAAAAGTCCTTGACACCGTCCATGGCCGCATCCTTTGCATTGCAGACATCCGTGGCCGTCTTTCCGCCCTCAATGATCTCGCACGCGAAGCCAACGCAAAAGCGGTCATCCACACTGGCGATTTCGGTTTCTTTGGTCAGTGATCCACATTTCCGTCTTCCCTCCCAATTTTCTTCCCTAACGCGTCTCGTCCTTCAGAGAGCAGCAGTATAGAGCGAATCAATGACCGCACCCTCCGCCACCTCACAATGTATTCGCCCCTCATTGCCACTGCTCAGCGCAACCATCTCCTATCCCCGGATAATACCCCTGCGACCATTCGTTCCACCGTAGACATCTCTCTCGTATCAGAATTCCCTCTCCTGCTCTCAGGTCAAGTCAGGCTGCACATTCCCGTGTTCACTGTCTGGGGCGCTTGCGAAGATGTGGTCATTCTAGAAAAATTCCGCACTGGTACCTATGCCATCGATAATTTGCACGTGTTAGACGAAGCCACGACGCGTTGCCTTGATGTCGGTGGTGTCAAATTGCGGCTTCTCGGGTTAGGGGGTGCTCTCGTGCCACATAAAATGTTCGATAACGGCGACGGAAACGCTACCATCGCTGGTGGTCAGGGCACCATGTGGACCACAGCTCTCCAGATCGGTGAGCTTGTTGATACCGCACAACGGGTGTTCGATCCCTCCGAGACGCGTCTCTTGGTCACACATGCAAGTCCAGGCCGAGAGGGTATCATTGCCCAACTCGCTCTTGTCCTCAAGGCGGATCTTACCATTTCTGCAGGTCTCCACTTTCGATATGCCAGCTCCTACAATGAGTTCAGCGTGCAAGGTGATTTCGATGGTTTCCGCCACAAGCTACTTGTAGGCAAGGAAGGCTTCGACAAAGTTTGGGACAGTGTAAAGACTCAGGTTGACACTGTCATCGATGAGCATCAGCGAATCCTCCTCGACAAGGCTTTGTCCGTCATCGAACGCATTCCTCAGCCTCAAGGGCAGACTGGTGCGCCCCCTACGGCTACCGGTGAGGAACCTGCCTGGAAGAACTGCTGGAACTGGAATTTGTGTGATGCTGCCTTCGGATCCCTTGTCCTCGACATAAAGGAAGGCAGGGTCAGTGCGGAGCTCAAGAGTCAAGGTAAGTGATTCGGTCGAACAAATGCATCGCGCTAACGGCTTGTAGGGTTCAATTACGCATACCGTCGCACCGCTACTCCAGGCACCGTTGCACACACACCCAACTCGGCAAGTTCTTCGTTGCCAAACGCTGCTGCGAACCTGTCAACGAAGGGCTCAACGCCGGCGCCTATGGAGAAGCCTGCCTCGCCTATGTCAAAGGAGGTCAAGTCGCCTCTTGCTGCAACGCCTCCAGTCATCTCAGCTACACCAAAGGAAGGTACTTCAAGCCTTCCTCCGACGAAAACAAACGGGACACCAACGGGACCGCCCTCTGACAAAGTTGAGAAGGACAAACAGAAAAAGAGGGAGAAGAAAGAGAAGAAAGATCGTGCGGAGCGGGAGACGAAGGATAAGGATTCTGCAGAGGAGAGGGTCGAGGTTTGCGCGTCTCCTGTCGATCCACCTGCAACCCAATCAAAGTCAGGCAAGGAAACTCCAGTTTCTGAGGAAGTTGCCAAGGCACCTACCCCTGATGTCCTGGAGACTGGTCTCAAATCACCAACAACGGACAGCGCTGGGACACGCACCCCAACGTCAAGACGAACCTACAAGCAATCATGGACTCTGTTCGTTCGCCTCCAAGCACCTGCAAACGAGCCGGAGGTGCGCGACTTTTTTGGTGGAGATCAATCAGGCGTACGTGAAACATCCGATCAGCAATGGTCTATCGCTAATAACAAGTTGTAGATCACTCGTGTGACATACCCAAATACTCAACAAGGGCGGAGTCAGAAGATAGCATATGTCGAATTTGGCGATGAGGAGACTATGAAAGTTGGCCTCGAGAAGAATAACGAGGTAAAGCGCCGATCTGCGCTGCTGATTCCAGAACTTTGACGGTTGCGTTGTAGAAAATCAACGAATCCCCGGTTGAAGTCAAGATCGCAACAGACAAGGAAGACCGAGGTGGCCCACGAGGTGGCCCCAGAGGTCGTGGTGGTCGTGGAGGCTTTGTCGCCCGAGGGTTCGCAGCCGCTGGCCTCACCGGCAAGGGACGAGGAACTAACGGTGAAGCTCGTGGGTCTGCAGAAAATGGTAAGACTGGGGACACAAATGCATGAAACGGATCACTTGTCGGAGCGGGAAATTATGGGCGTAATTACACTTGATGCTTCATGCCTTTTCATGACCCTTATCCTTTTATCTTGCTGCTCTGGAGGCCCGGGCTCTCTTCGTTGTCCTATACTTCGGCTCTTCGGATTGCGGAGTCACCTTTGCTTTCGTTCTATTATGTTCCCTTCGGGATACTGTCCAGTACAGCCCAAATAATGCATGTGCATTCTTACGGATTCAACTGCAAGTTGCCGTTTAGTCTCCAATTGCGAGTAGACGGAATATGCAAATTGTAGAGGGACATGAATACCACATATACATACAAGGTCGTCAGCACAAACCTGACACATCGTAGAGTGACTTCGCCTGCACCGACTTGGGCTCGAATATGAACGGAAGAAAACATACCAAGCCATCTTGTCAAAAAATTGCTTCCCTCCTTCTTCAGCTCAGGAAGACTGGGGGCTTGCCAAGGGTGAGCTCTCGAGAGTCGCGAGAATGCCAGAGGAAAGTCCAGGTACACGAAATCATTTACCGAACTTCAAGCATGTGAATACGCCACCGGCGGGGAACGAGAGGGCAGGCACAATGTAGCCCCCCACGAGGTCCGTCGCAGAAGAGGTAAAGGTTCTGGGGTTGAACGTTGAACTACGGGATGTACCTAGAGTGATGATGGAGAGCTGAAGGTGGTGTGGATTTTATGAGCCACCGTTGAGTCGCCTGGTTATGCTAAATATGTCATTGGGAAGATAATTGGAGAATCCAATCATTCCTTTCCGAAATCCTCCTGGTGCCTTCTTGAGTAATAACAAGTGTGCAATCAGGTCACGGATAAGGAATAAAATGCCCCAATTACCGGATTGTCATGGTCTCGGGACACATTGGAGTGATCAGGCGTTCATTAGGAATTTGTTGAAGGGTGCCGATGATCGTACAGGAGTCAGGACCGTGTCTAGAAGGTGAGGGGAGGTGGCGGGTTCGATAGTACGCAAGGCGTTACATCCGAGCCCCTAATCGAACCTTGAGCGAGGTACTTGTGTTCATTACAATTTACCCGGAGCTCAGGAACATCAAGATTTCCTCGTATCCGTTTAGGTCTTGTCGAAACCATCCGACAATACCGCTGGAGTAGTATGTCGTGGGTGGGTCAGCATTGACTGAAACCACAGAATTCGTTCTGGCCTAGATGAGTCAGAGTTGAAGGAGTCCAATAGATGAGCATGGTTGTAAGTTGGAAAAAGTTTCTCTTACAGGCTCCGTCAGAGCGCGTACCTGATAACATCCCAGCGTCGAGCTTTGCCTTTCAGGCTTGACTCGGAGGTATACGGACAGTTCCTAGAAACCGAGATGGTTGCACAGTCGTTCGCGACTAGTGACGGTACTGATATCAACGTAACACTAACATTGGACATTTGCCAATGATTTACAGTGTCACAGAAGACGAAAACTGCAAATTTGGCGAGCTATACTATATGTACTTGTCCTTCAAGTTGACTCAGATCCGGTGTTTGTCCAAGTCATGTGATTGCGTTCCCCTGTTCGTATCGCAAGGAATGAATGCTTGAAGTCTTTCAATTCAGACCTTCCTGCAATGTCTCCCCTGCTGCGCGCTGCTGTTGCTCGTTCGACAAGGGCACTTAGGGTCCAGCCCGTGTCCTTGCGCATTACTAGGTGTGCCAACACAACCGAGTTCCGTCTTCCCTCTCTGAATCCATCATCATATTCCAGACATTTCACTGTCTCAGGTGTATGCGCCACGGAGAGCTTCGTGCTCAATTCGCTCGACACGTTTACAGAAGAAGAGGAGATGCTCAGAGAGTCCGGTAACCACCATACCATCCTTGTTCAACTGACAACTCAGCCATACATCTAGTAAAGCGATTTGCCAACGAAGTCGTTGGGCCTAAAGTCCGTGAAATGGATGAGAAAGAAAGCATGGATTCAGAGATTATCAGAGGGCTTTTTGAACAAGGGGTATGTTGTCTTCCTAGTACTGGCTTGCTGAACTCTCACTTACTCGTTAATCAAATAGCTCATGGGAATTGAAACGAGCGCTGTGCATGGCGGTGCCGAGTCCTCGTTTACGTCCGCTATAATAGCGATCGAAGAACTTGCCAAGGTTGATCCCTCGGTGTCGGTCATGTGCGATGTCCATAATACCTTGGTGAATACCATCTTGCGGCAGTATGGAACGAAAGAACAGCAAGATAAATGGCTCCCACAACTTTCCCAGTCCAAGGTGATTGAATTTGAGTCGCAGTGACATTTATGGCTAAAAATTGCACTGCAGCTCGGGTCTTTCTGCCTGTCTGAGCCCGCCTCCGGGTCAGATGCATTTGCACTGCAGACTCGCGCACAAAGGGACGGAGACCACTGGATCATCAATGGTTCTAAGATGTGGATCACGAACTCGTATGAAGCCGAGATTTTCCTTATCTTCGCTAATGTAAGATCATGGTAGTGATTTCTGACGCGTGGTTCGACGAAATTTCTCTAGGTTGATCCAAGTAAGGGATACAAGGGGATAACTTGCTTCATTGCAACCAAAGACATGGGTATCAAAATAGCGAAGAAGGAAGAGAAACTTGGCATCCGTGCTTCATCAACGTGTACACTCAACTTTGATGACCTACGCATACCCGCGGAGAACGTTATAGGCGGAGAAGGTAAAGGTTACAAACTCGCGATCGAAATTTTGAATGAGGGTACATCTTCGTCTGTTTCATTCACTGGACACCTTCTGAATGATCGGACCCACAGGTCGGATAGGCATCGCGGCGCAAATGCTCGGACTTGCTCAGGGCGCCTTCGACAAAGCCGTTCCCTACACATACCAACGTACTCAATTTGGCCAGCCTGTAGGTACCTTCCAAGGCATGGCATTCCAAATCGCCCAAGCCGCGGTAGAGATAGAGTCAGCTCGTCTGTTGACCTACAATGCTGCTCGGAGGAAAGTGGAAGGGAAGGCTTTCACCAAGGAGGCTGCAATGGCCAAGTACTGGGCAAGTGTTATTGCCCAGCGAGTCTCTGGTCAGGCTATTGAATGGGCGGGAGGGGTTGGATTCACTCGGGAGACTGGAATTGAGAAATTTTGGCGAGATTCCAAGATAGTGAGTAATACAGTTAGCATCCCGGTGATACACTCAGCTTAATCTCTGGTCGATTGCAGGGAGCTATCTACGAAGGAACATCCAATATCCAACTGCAGACTATTGCTAAGTTTATTCAAAAGCAGTACTCGTAGTTGCAATTGAGGTTGGTTGTGTATCTACAATTTCATGGTCTTTGCATGAAGAGTAACATGCCCTCGAACACTGCCCACCCAATCGCAGAACTTAGGATCTTGCGTGACATTCGGAGGGACGCTCCATCGAAGAAGCCCGCGACGCCTCGTTGCTATGACAAATAGAATGTGTTTGCTGCAGAATTTCTGAGAGAGAAAGAGTATACCTGCCATATTCGAGTCACGGTAGATATCAAACCATGATATTGGTGCTCAGAGCGAACCTGCATCTTAGTCTAAACGTTTTCAGCATCATGTGGACATTCGGTGTTGTATGAGTACCTTGATAACATCGAAAGGGTGAGTGGCCATCGTTGCGATGCCACCCGCCGCTGCGGCAGAAAAGCCATGTATGCTTGTGGCATATGCGCCTGGCACAAGATAAGCTGTAGAGGATGCCTTAGACACATCCTTAAAAGTTGAAAAACGTAGACTTGCTCGACTCTCGCTTGACCGCTTCGTAGAGTAGGACAAATAATCCAGCATATGGTGCATCCCGTAGAGAGGATGCCACGAATCCACGCATCAACTCCGATGGCCCTCTACGAACAATGGAACGAAGGGATCCAGTAAAACTTCGGTACGCGAAATGTTCACTCTGCAAATACAGTAAATCGCGTGTAGCACTGAAGGGATGATACAACGTGCCTCGAACCGGGCTTTGAGGACCGAGAATGGGTTCAGTAGGAAGCCCACTCCAACCCTCGCAGTCGCACCGGCAAGTAGGTTGCCCTGGTTAGTGAGCTTTGGTAAGACGCTCTTAGCATTCTCTTTCTTCGCAACCGTTGGAACCGAAAAGTGCGGAGATTCCGCCATTACCAAGCGCAGGTGCGACAAGCTAGTAAAGTAGAGAGCGACTCCCGGAATATTTCTTCCAAAAATCAGTCAGGGAACTGAAGCATAGTAATGTAATGTTGGCCCACCGAACCAGCGAAGCACTCGTGCCACGCCACAATCCTAAAATCCCGTCCCTCTTGATAATGTCATGTGCAGTGCGCCATATAAATATGGTATTCCTTTCGTACAGGAAGAATCAGAGGTAAGGGCGATCACGGGTGCCCAGTTCTCTCACCGAGAACCAGGCGCAGAATCCCCTTGCTGGACCCGTGTTTTCAACAGGTCCACTGTTTGGGGTGAGTAGTGAAGCAGGACAGTTGCGAAATGATTTGCTTACGAGGCTGCAGCAATACTGTTGAGGCGAATCCAGACAGCGCACCTAACGACACCAGCGCGTAGGTACACCTGAGCGAGTACAAACTGAAGCTTACCGGAGAAAAGTTGCTGGATAACAACAGCATTGGTCATTACAGCGCTGCCGTCTGCGCGAAAACAACCTCGACAGCCTTGCCAGTCCCGCGCAAATGCAGCTAAGGCACGGTTTCTTCCCACGCTCGGAGGCAGGTGACAGACTCAGGCTGGAGCATCTGGTGAGGTCCTCATCTTCATTCTGCAAAACAGGGTTTGATGTATCCCTGCCAGCGATCATGATGTCCATCGTCTCATCCCTGATAACCGTTTGATCCGAGAAGTGCATTGATACGGTCAGTCAGTTCTGCCGTATGACCTGGTGAATTTCAACGTGACCGCGTTATCACAAACATAGACTGCCGCAACCCTGATGTTTGCTATTGATATGCTTGTGAGAGTAAATCATTGTCAAGCTGCCCATTCCCCTGCTTGCCCTGATCACTCAGCAGGTTATCTTCCGAATCCCGGGTTTGGCCAGCTTCGAATGGGGGCAAACCCATTTTATACAGTGAGCCTCATTGATCCCCATTCTACCGTACCCGATTTTTAGAACCTTGTACGGTGTTTTCCTGGTGCAACGCAGGAAAGATCTATGGACCTGACACCTAATTCATTCATCCTTTTGCCTTTCAATGCCGGTCCGTAGATGAGGATGAGTTCTTTGGTATGAGCGAGGAGACACCGCTCATTTGCACATCACCGTATCTTGGTCAACAGGTACGTCCCATTCAAGATCCCCTCCACGTGCACGCACACTCGTGAGCTGACGATGGATCCTAGTTTGCGTCCCATGACGTCTCATACCTCGTTCGGTTCTTGCAGTTGATGGATGGTGTGTCGCTTGACATGGACGTGCAACACCTCCCTCTGGCAGACCGGGTGCAGGCCAAGGGGCGCAAAGCGTTGGAGACGGTTTTATTGAGGTCGCACTTGGTCATGTATGTCTAGGTATGGGTCTCTTTTTTTCTTTTTCCATGGCTGTCCGCTGAATACGCCGGGTTACGTTCGTAGGATGGCTTATGGGTCAGGCCTCAGGATGAAGGAGGCCAACCCCGTAGAATCTACCTAATGTTCCTCCATTGCATGTGTTTATCACTTGTCCACGTCTCTGTTGTACTTGTACTCTGAAATGAGATTTCACCCTTCCTCCCACTTCTAACGAGCGCTACTAAACAGCGCTAAATCCAGTCCTTGTGAAAGTTACTCGAACGATTAGGTATGAGTATAGGTAGATTACCGCTAGAACCCCCGTCCTCGCAAATGCAAATCCGGCACTTTTATCTCCCGCATCTATGCCACCCCATTCGGCTGTGTCTGAGGATTCCATGGACCGGCGTCGCTCAACGAGCAACCACCGACGCATTGACACGCCCCACCAAACTCGACAGGTAGATTCTCCGCCGAAATCTGCGACAACAGCTTTTCCTTGACGCTCGCGCTGCTCACGATATCAATCTTGGCCACCGTCACCTCGTCCAACCAAGGCTTGACAATGGACCACACCCCCGTAAACGCCCAAGGCGCATTGATGATATAAAACTTGCCCATACATTCCGGGTACCGATCCTGACCGAT
Organism: Boletus vinaceobasis; assembly: GCA_038092335.1. Classification (NCBI taxonomy): domain Eukaryota; kingdom Fungi; phylum Basidiomycota; class Agaricomycetes; order Boletales; family Boletaceae; genus Boletus; species Boletus vinaceobasis. Next base: position 85,124 of record JBBPQE010000031.1, read on the forward strand.
CCCAGCTGCCTGAAAGACGTAGTCCTTGACGCGATAAAAGGAAGTGATGCTGACGCCTGCGAGATCCATGATGGTGCACGACGTTTCGACGGGGTGACCGACGGCTTCAGAGCATGCTGGGAGACGTTCGGTGAGGAATTTTTCGTATTCGAGGACGAAACGACGGAGTTGGCGGTCTTGGGTTGTGATGACATTGAGTGCGTTGACATCGATCTTGCCGAGACGTTGGATGTAGACGGGGCGCCCGTCCTAGTGAGAGAGAGAGAGGAGGGCGACGACGATGGATGTGAATGAGTACGCGAGAGATTGAAAGGATAAGGGGTAGGGGTGACCGACATACCTTGTCCATCTTGTGATAGTACTGGGGGTAATACTTGTCCACCTCTTCCTTTTCTGTGAATTCGAAGTTCCTAGAGGGAGAGGCGTCGTCGGGGTTCAATTGAAAAAGTTCATGTGGGTAGATGTCCAGTGGGGTTGGGGCGCTAGCACGACTTACTTTACAATGTCTTCGACGTTGAAGTCTTTCCTCCACTGCTCGGCGGACAACAACATGGCTTTCGTCTTGGCGACGTCAAACTTGCGGGCGCGCAGGAATCTATGTGTGGGGAGGGGGGAGAGGAAGGGAAGAAAGTGAGCGTCGGTGATTGTGCCCTTTTTTGACTCGCGTGCACAACACAACGCATCGCACCGTCCATCGACCCCGATCGCGCCACGTATGCATGGATGGGATTGTGTGTGGTGCACGGAACCCAACGAACGTACCTGAGGAGCGTGGTGTCTTCCATCCTCTCTGGCACGAAATGACCTTCGTCCACGAGCTGTCGTCTGAGGGTGTCGAGAGCATGTTGCTGGGCGGGCGTGAGGTTGCCGAGTCGACCTGGTAAAGGCTTGTAGTTAGGGTCGGTGATGCCCTTGGGCAAGGGGCTGACGCTGGCGGGTTCTAGGTAGGACATGGTTGTTGGTGGAGAGTAAGTGCGCAAGAAGGGTTGGATGGCAAGCGTATTTGAAACTCAATAGGGCCATTTTGGCCACAGGAATCGACTCCACGAGCGTATAATACATAACAAAATTGATTCGCATCATTATATCCAGAGCCCAGATTCACGAGTTGAGTCGTGGATCTAATGCGATGGGGCTTGGGCTATCCGTCTACTACTAGCACACGATGCGGCTCGTCGAATAACTATACAAACGTCTGAGAGCATCGCAGGTTGAAATGCAACGAGTGAACATGCAGGAAATGCGACCGAAATGAATGGACCGGACATGTGATTTTCTGGAATACATTTTCGTGAACGCAAGCGAGCGAGGAAACGCGAGGTATTACATTTTGAGGGGCGTGCTTATCGTCCGAGGGGCAGGTGATGGCATGAGGGGTCACATAATGTCCCAGAGTTCCTCAAGAGCGCAACAGAACTTGAGAGAAATGAGTATCGGCGTCGTGCGAGTCGGAATGGACCCAACGTACCTTGCCACATGCAACCGATGCGCTCAATGGATACTCGCTGATACTGATCTTTTCATCAACGACGTGATCTGCAAAGTCATCCCGACCACGAGCCATCGCGCCGACAAAGACAGCAACGGAGTGCGTCTCTGGGAGCGTGGGCAAGTACTTTGACAACCTGACGGTCTGAGCGTCCCCGGACAATGCTAGGGAGGGTGTCAATGGTGTATCACCCGACGCCACACAAACTGGACTTACTTAGTTTAATGGTGTTGACAGGAAGATGGTCAGTAACGGGGTTCTGGGTCCGGTTTTAGCGATGGGAAAATGCCATACGGAGATGAGTACCTTGATTACTTTCAGCAATTTTTCAGGACCGTTGACACCCCGAATGGAGAGTTTGTGAAGAAGTTGAACTGAGACGGAATGAGCTCAGACACCACGAGGAAGGTATGATTCCGTACCCATCAAGCCGCTGAATCGCTTAAAGGTGCGTGGTATTCTCACATGGGGGTTGACCTCGATGAGAACACCTTTTGCGGTGTGAATATATACCTGGAGCAAGCCCGCCTTGTTAAGAGGCGAATCGAGCAGTGTCAACAGACACTAGAGAAGACGAGGTTAGATGTAGAAAATGCAAACAAGAGTTGGAATACCTGATGCGTGATATCGGGACGAGCATCGGCAATGTCCCTGCCAGTCTTGGCGAGGATGCCTTGGTGGTCATCGCAGTTCAAGAGGGTATACTTGACATCGCCCTCTCTGCCGCCTTTTCCTTTACCACCACTGGTGACTCTGTACGCCTCCAAACAAGCTTGTTCCAAAATAACAAAGAGCCTTCGTTGGGAAGATGCCACGCCACCCTTGGGTACGTATGCCTGTGCGGGCAACATGGACGGGTTCGCAGGTCGTGGTAACGGGTTGCTGGACGCCATTTTGCGTGTCTTGGATGCAGGGAGAGGCCGGGTTGGACGTTGTGGGCTAGGATGGTGTTGAATGATATGGGTACTGTTCTCGGCAGGGAGATCTGCTGGATCAATCTGCATGGTCTCCTTCTCGGAGCGATCCGAACCGGAGGCCGAGCTCGCTCTGCGACGGCGCTGGGGCCGCTCATCGACGGGTGTGGATTTTGGGCGTGGCGGGGGAGTCAATTCGGCGTCCGTGTCATCCTCGGGCTTGAGCGACCTGATACGATCTAATGCTGGGGCTGCGGTGGAACCAGAGTGACGACGACGACGAACGGGGATGATGTCGGGCGCGACGGAGGACATGATTGCGCTCTACAACGACAAGAAAAAGGGGAGAAAAATACAAGGAGTGACGAGTGAAAGCAAAAGAGATAAAGTAAAGATATGAACGAGTCCGAGTCGAGATGCGAAAGCGCTAACAGGCCAGCTGCGGGTCCACTGAAATTTTCCCAGCCAAGACTTGATCCATCTCACACAATCAGATACAAATACTAATCACTGCCTCTCTTCGCACCCCCATTCCGCAGTCAATTACGTCCGCCAAACGATGGTGATAGCATGCCCCAGTGCTCATATGTTGAACCCGGCAAGTCGATCAGGTACACTCGCCAGGATCGATAATCAAAGAACCGCACCCAACCGAAGTGAAGAGTGATCAGTAGTGCGATCCTCGTACGGTACATGGCTCACAAGTTGGTGAGAATTTTTGGGCAACCATGCAGCATAAATCTCGAGCGTGAGTTTTTCGTGGCCCCGATGCTATGCATTATGAGATTTTTCGACTGTTGTGCGGCGAGACGTAAAAAGGGGTCGACTCGACCTGTTTCACTTGGTCCCCTGTCCGGTTGTTCTTCACATCATTACATATCGTACAACTGTCAGGCGTGCGTAACACCAACCCTGGAATGCAATTAAGTTAGGGCATTAAAATTAAGTTGAGCCTGCGATGGACCGCCCTATCAGCTTACCGACAGGTCCGTCGTGCGAGAGAATCTAGGCCATGATGGATTTCATTGCGACAGAACTTATAACGAGGTTGTCAATAAGCGATCTTTCCTCTTCACTACGCCCTGTAACACCCTCAAATGCTGGCTCCTGGTCTAGTTTGTAATGCTGATGCGCATCGGTATTCAGGGGTTCGAGGGACAACAAAAAGAGCGTCACTCGCCTTGATCACCGTCTCCCAGTCCGTAATCTGAGTCACATTCGCTAGGAGGTCCAACTCCCCATCGACAACGTTACGCATCCTTTCCAGGACGTCTTCTCTCTCCCACGAAGCGATATGCATGACAATGAGATCTGTCATGCTGTCCGAGACACCATACCGTTTGATTGCCTCCGTGATCTGGCGAGGACATCAGTGTGTGTTCCGCGGAGTGGGCACAGAGCCACGTACGTTGTTGGTTGGATTGAGATTCCAGATGATCTCGGAATGGAGCGTCTTTGTCCGCATGGCCTCCTCTGACTGGGCAAAGAGCGCCTGGACGGCAGCGGTCTGCAGATGCAGAGGGCTTGTAATCTGAAACGACATCGACGAATACAAGTTGGTCGATGGAGCAAACACGAGCGTTTCGCACTGACCAGTTTGGCGTTGATGAATGCGAAATTGACCGCATCGCGTTCCTTTTCGCCCTCTGGACCCTCGATCGTCGCTGCCTTGACGATGCGCTCTCGGATGGCGCCTGCATTCTTGACGTGCTTGAACTTGGCGGTAAAGATGGCGGGATAGATGAACTCGGGGCAACGATAGACTTCCAGCAGCTCCATGCCAGCACTAGCTGACCGTTCTGATCTAAGCGAGCCTTTTTATGACCACACGACTTTTAGTACTCATTAAATTTCTCGTTCCAAGCTGTCATGCAGTTTCAGCCCCCACTACCATTCCTTCTCGCCGTTTTCTCGGTCTTCGCAACGGCTGTCCCAATCGCAGCCTCAACCGTGCTGACCCCGCAAAACTTTCAGCAGACGATATCAGAAGGCGTATGGTGCGCAGTGCTCTGTCGGCACACACAAACCCAGCTAAATGACTAACGCTCAGGTTCGTCGAGCATTTTTCGCCCTATTGTCCCCACTGTCGCCACTTCGAGCCTATCTGGAATGATGTCGTCGACCACTTTGAGAGCATGCCCGACCCAGGCGTACACCTCGCCCAGGTTAACTGCGCACTCAACGGCGGTACGTCCACCCCATTCGCTTTGACCCGTGCCAGCCCGCCGACGCGTTTCAAGATCTTTGCAACGACAATGGCATCACTGGATACCCACAAATGAATCTGTACCGCAACGGCGAGTTTGTGGAGACGTATAACGCAGATAGGGAGTTTCACCTCCTGCTCGAGTATTTGGGTGCACGTGCAGAATTCAAGGGGACATCGCAGGGGGGAGAGACGGTGACGGAGGAGATGCCAGTGCCAGCGCCAGTGTCGACCGAACAAGAGGCCGCGCCAACACCGACGCCAACACCTACCACCAAACCTCTCGTCGTCCAAAGCCCCCGCACGGACGCAAACCCCTCGGGAACGGTCGTCTCGCTCGACGTACAGACCTTTGACAACTTCCTCGCGCAAGGACCGGCGTTCATCAAGTTTTTCGCACCTTGGTAGCGTCGCCGTACTTTTTCGTCGCCCATCTCGTTCGATGCTCAACGCGGCTTTAGGTGTGGGCACTGCAAGAAACTGGCCCCTGCGTGGACCCAACTCGGTCGACGCATGCAACACAAGCTCAATGTGGCCGAAGTGGACTGTGAACTTCACAAGGCGCTTTGCACGAGCCAGGGCGTCACCGGGTTCCCCATGATGTTCTACTACGCCCACAGTGCAAAGACTGAATACTCGGGTGGAAGGTCCTACGACCAGCTAGTCTCCTTTGCCGACAAGGCTTCTAACCCGTGCGCTTCTTATCCATCGTTGTTGTCGTGCGACCCATACCCTCCTTCAGAACAATGCAAGTGATTGACGCGCCGGAGCTGGGAAAAGTCGTGCACGACAATGCAGTCGTGTACCTCTTGCTCCACGATGCCTCTGATCCCCGAATAGTGGTAAGTGTCTCGTGGCTTTTTCGGATTAGCACGCTCCCGACCATGAGACGAATTGGCGACAATAATAGAACGAGATCGCCAAAAGCTCACAAATCCTTTTGGGATCACCGCCCATCTACGTCTCTACGTCCCCAGAGCTCTTCCACAAGTACAACATCCGACCAAACGCCCCCTCTGTGCTCCTCGCATTTAAAGACAAGGACGCGCGGGAACCTGTCGCGGTCTTTTACCCGTCCCCTGCCTCGTCTTCGCAACCCGCCGCCGCTGACGCGCTCGGCGCATGGCTCCACGCCCATCGCTGGCCGTCGTCGTTCGAGCTCACCAAAGACGTATTTCAACAAGTCATGTACGCCCCCCACAGACCTCTCGTTCTCATCGTCGCCACGCCTCAAGGCCAACGCGCCGACGTGTCTGAAAAGCTGCACGAGATTGCTCAAAAGTGGCGGTTACGCGCGCGGGGGACGGACGCTGCCTCTGCGCCGTCATCGTTGGGCGACGGTGTGGGTGTGGATGGTGGTGCGAGGGACGTGCTGTTTACGTGGATGGATGCAAATCAGTGGGGTAAGTGGATGAAGGATATGTATGGGATCAAGGCAGGAACGGAGCCCGAGGTCGTTGTGGCCGATCACGAGGTCAGCACTACTCTTATGCGCGCTTGCCCAACTGATCCCCCTCTCTTCGTGATGGTGCTGTGTAGCGTCTGATGTACTACAACAAGGACGGTTCAGGACACGCCGTCGCGTTGAACTCGGTGAGCATCGCGTCTGCGCTGGAAGCGATCCTCGCGGGTACCGCTCGTCCGAAACAATCGCGGAACCTACTCGAGCGGGTTGTACACGTACGTTTTCACCCCTCACCACTGAAAAAAGGGAAAAAAAAAACGTTGATGACTTCTCTTTTTCCATTTTGGACAGTCCCTCAACGCGACGCTCGTCCAACTCGAAGGATTGATCGCCGCACATCCGTACAGGACGGTTCTCACCTTCTTTGCTCTCGTTGGTGTCGTCGTTACTGTGGCGCTCCGCAGCCTGATGACGGATGAGCAAGTAGATTGGGAGGCAGATAAACGGTACACCAAGGGTGCTCGGTTGGATTGATCTCTCGGTCTGGCTTTCTCCCTTCTATGTATATGATCTACATACAATGGGTGGGGTTCCATTGGTTGTATATATGTAATTATCTCTTTTGATTTGGAAGTTCAATCAACATTCACATTTTCATGCTTTGTATTCCTCCCTTATGGCACTTCAACAGTGATGGGAATTTGAGACTTTTTTTGTTGCCTAATTTTTTTTTCTGGTGGTCAACATGAAAGGAAGTTATTGAGTATTACTAAGCAGTGGATAACATGGGTTAATGTTACATACAAGCTGATGATGTAGTAAATCTACAGATTTGAAGTTCAGTGGAATATATATGATCATCAGGTATGGATAAATGGTATAGCAATGCATAGGACAATGTCAGCAACCAGTTTTATCTTTCAAGAGTTATGTATGGTTTACATTTGATTTTGAGTAGTTGGATACATCATACTGTACAATACATACATACTGTACCTGCTTCTCAGAGAAGTTAGTCTTGCCTTGCAGTGAGATCATGATTCATACATATCCATAAAATCAAATGGGTTCATCACACTGTACACCTTCTCATTCCCCAGTGAAACCAATGGATGGTTGGCAACAAATTTGATGTATTGGCACATGAGCTTGGCATTTGGCATCCTAATCAAAGCAACAAGTAATGCATCTAGAACTAAAGATAGTATTGAGCCTATCCCTGCTATGGTAGTAGTGAGTTTTATTGTAGCCTACAGTGTAACTCAACAAGACCTCATGCATGGGAAGCAGTTGCAACCTCATTGTTCATTTTTACATTTACATTTATTTATATTTACTCAGATGACCAATTTAGGTATGGTAGGATCATTGCTGTGTTATTTCAGCAGAGGCAGCCTAAGGCATGGCAAGCCATCTCTGGATTCCCACACCTGCCCCTTTTGGGTGGGCTGCTCACCAGACTACTAGGCCAAGCATTGCTGTAGCAGAGGCTGCCATGTATGTACAGTGACTCCAAAAACTGTTGCAATGTTTTGGTATTTTGAAGAGATGCCAGTGATGTGAGTGAGGGTGTGGGAATTATGCTTAGTCATAGTGGGATAAAATAGAGTAGA
>JBBPQE010000032.1:0-92173 GCA_038092335.1 Boletus vinaceobasis
TCCCCTTTGGATTCCAGTATGGAAGAAGTTGTCTACAGCAGTCAGTCCGATGAGGCAGAGCTCGTTCTTCCCACCTCGGAATCGCGCCATCTAGGAAAGGTTGTCGAAAGTGTCCACGCGTGGAGACGGAAGACATCCGAGTCTTCGAACTCCTCTGCGCCGCACACACGCGAGGATGCGATGGAAGTTGATCCACTTCCATCCTCTCCTATCCGCAGTTCGTCCGCAGCATTTGCACGGAACGCCCCCCCTCACTTTAATGCGCCTGTTCGTTCTGCAGTAATGTCCAGGAGCACTACTACTCTTCAGATACCTATCGTTTCTTCTCCGTCTTTTCCTTCACCCTCTGACACAAACGAGCTTCCTCCGCTTCCCCCTACCCCGCAACCGGTTGATCCCGAAGCCAAGGCTGCCAAGCTTATTGCAGAAATTAGAGCAAGGGCGTTCGCTGCCCAGCAATCCAGTGATGACGAGCAACCTCTTTCATTTCGTGAACTCGAAGACAGTGACGATGGCGACCTTATTGATGATCTCCCTCTGATCGGTACTGTAAAGGGGCAAAGGTAAGAGTTTCGGGTTCTGGTGAGTCAAATCTTGAATTCTAATTCGATTCTCAAGTTGCCTATCTCCCGCACCACGAACTGGCAGTGACGTATTTTCTTCTCCATTGTCAAGTCTGCCCTCGACTTTCGATGACGCAACCATTGATCTTCGCACTCGCAACACTCCGGATCACAGCTCGCCGCTACTGCGACCGACACGAGCGTCCGCGAGAACTCGTAAAGCTGCACCAGCCTTTCATCTACCCCTCACAATTGCCGAGTCTTCAACCTCTGTTGGCGTGACAAAGTCAGCGCCCTTCCCGTCGAATCGCAGGAAATCGCAAGCGAGGAACCCTCTTCACGCTCTCTTACGCGAGAAGGAATTGGAGAACAAACGTGGTACCAGTGGTGCTGCACTTCGCCTCGCAGAACAAGCAATCAGGCAAAGTTATCGCGAGGCATCAGTCGACTCTGATGATGAATCCGACACCATACAACGATTCCGCCTCGCGGATGAGCAAGCAGCCTGGAAAGCTGTTCGTGAATCTCGCAAGTCTACCAGCCCCGTTAGCCCCAGCGATGTGCAGGACTTCACCGTTGGGGATCGCGAGTCGAAGATGTTGGGTGCCGTTGCTGGCGAAGCTATCAACAAGATACTTATTGGCGACAAAGATGGTAGGGGAAACGTAAAGGTTCAAAATATGACCCAGAAAATGACCCTGGGCGCTTCCCTGTGGATACAACCCTTAGATGAGGATATGGACGTTGACTCTATGTCAATCCCCCCCTTATCAGGTCATCCCATTCTTACCCGCTTAGATGGTTTTCTCAAAAGTGGTGGTATGTGGTTTCCGAGTGCCCAAACATGTCCTGTGATAATGTTAATTATATGTTACTCAGATGATCCGCTGCTGGATTTGATCCTCCGGAGTGGAGCGCTTGCTGCTGTTCCCAGAGATATCCTACTGTCAAACATTCCTCAACTCCTTGACATGGGCAGGTTGTCCTCGCAATTTAATTTTGTTGTATTGACCCTTTCGCAGCCCTCTTTGCGTCTTCACAGGTTGCCGATGCTGTCTCCATCGCTCTTCGTGATCTGTGGGGATCGAACCCACCTAAGGTACAAGTGCCTTTCGCTGCGATTCTGTTCGCATTAGTTCGGTTAGGCGCTAGCCCCTCGATCCTCGAGGGGCTCGGTTTAATTACGGGAGGCGCTCAGAAGAACCGCATCACTCATGAAACCCTTTTGAAAGCTCTCAAACGGTTTCTTGCGATTGTGAAGGCCGTAGGTTTGTCAGTAGAACCTATACTGAATCCGATAACCGGGTTACTCACGGAATGTATCTCATCCCAGTGCTGGTGCTTTCTCTTCCGATGATGTGGCAAACGTGGTGTTGATCCTGGTCGTCATGGGACTTGACCCATTAACTTCAAGTGAACTCCGAATGCAGCTGAATGTCACCATGGACGTTGTCTGCAATCATGGTGCAACGGATTACCTGGTGCGTGACATTCTATCTCTTCCAGATGCCACACACGAACATCGAACTTCAGCTCCACGATATCCATGAGAAAGTCCTAAGCTTCGCGAGTGGACTGGTTCCTGTCAACAAGGCCCGGTTGGTCTCATTCTTCGCAAGTGGCAGTGGTCGGACAAGGTGCATTGCACGACGTCTGGCATACTGTCTCCTCGTTTCCACGTCCATTACCCCGAACGTATGTTTTCCCCCCTGTCACCAACAACGCAACAACTAGAACATCATCCAGGACCAGGCACCTCCACTTGAACCACTCATACTACTACTCTCCCCTGATGCTGGATCCTGCGAGCTATTCGATGTCACAAATGAATCGACAGATTATGAAGAGCTTAGACATCATGTTAATATTCTATCCGTGGCCCTCATCGATATTGCGCCGTACGTTGAAGAAGAGCGTGCTATCATGCAGTCTGCGAGCAGCACTTCAGTGCAAGGGAGTCCAACCAGACCTAAGAAACCAGCTGCGCCACCTCTCGAGCTCCTCCGCAGGGTCCTTGAGGTTTTGCAAAGTAAAATTGGTGAGTCTGCACCCCGCATTACAAGTGAAGCATCTGACTCCGGCTATTACAGTTGACACCCGCGCTGCTCATCTTGATCGATCAAGAACGAAGGCGGCGATACAGCGTCTGACGATGCGCATCTACTATGATCGTATGGCACTTGTGGGTGCTCGTCCGCGTCGACGGGCGGCCACTCTTAAGGCCTATTTTTCGCCACAACGTCAATAGATCAACTGCGGAGAAGACTAGTTTCCCTTTTTCATGCATCCTTCCGGTTTTGTCGCTATGTCTCGTATCCTCGGCCGTTATATTACTTACATGACAGGTCCCGCATGCCCTATACTTGCTACCTTAATTCTCAAATGCCCTGCTGGCGACTTGCATAAAGTATTCAGTCAATTATAGTATCATTATATTCGCGAAATGCATTCTACCCATTCTGTTAGAAGTCACCGTACTTTTCGCTTTGCTCGTCAATTTCCCAGATATGAACTTACCATTGTGAATTACCCTCTGCGGCGACCTCGACTGGACAATTTGAGTGGCTGAGCATAGATTATCGATTAGGTACAGAGGTTCGAATACCTTACAACCACATTGAGTACTGGCACTCCGCGCCAATTCATATATTTAGAGGAGACATTGTCGTCCGGATTACTCGACTCCACTGAAAGAGGTCCTGAGGCTGCGAAATGTGTACCAGACCTTGCACGGAGATCCCCCAACGTGGGTTGCAGTTGATAGGCTAAATAAGATCGAGTTCGATATCCCATACGGGGCTTGGCTCGCGGAGTGGGCGGTCTGAGGGTGAGGCTGGTACAGATGCTTCCTTCTCTTTTCCCTTGTCATTCGCATCCGCGGGAGGTATTTCATTTACAAAAGAACTGAGATTGAGAGGTGGGGCAGGTGGTATTTGACTGCCAAGCGAGAAAGCCGCGCTCGTCGACTGGTTGCGGAATGGCTTCTCAAAAGCATCCTTTATCCTTCTCACTTTAACCTGGCCGAACCCCGGCAACGTTTGCAGTCTGTCTGAGGATGCCTTACTGATATCCGCAAAGCTCTGCTCGTGGAATGTGAGACGTTGATGAAGGAGCCTGACACCGAACATACACCAATGGACGTGCGCAGCGTTTCAACATCGGTCTTGTTGACTTTGTTGATACTTGTGAGCGCGGTGCGCAGCTGGGAATCATAATCTTTGTCGACGCGCTCCTTGATGAGGTCTGGTGGTTTGTGTTCGAACTGCTTGAATGTTGCAATGTATTGACCAGCTTCGTCGTTGCTTTCAAGGGCGGAGTCAGAGCGAACGATTGCACGAGACACAGGCGTACCTCCATGCTACAATGACAGTGAGATTGTTGATCAGACACACCTGTAGCGATTGTCCATAACAAGTAACTAGAGAAGGATAACACGTTACTTTGGTGAGCTCCCTGATTAGTTCTTGGTGTTCAGTCTGAGGATGACGTGAATAAGAGCCGGGAGACTATAAAGAGCTTGCTTACGACGTCGCACATGATAAGGAGTATTCTAAGATTGTAGGAATGTCCAAGCTTCTCGATTCGGGTGTGAACATACTCGGGATGAAGTCGATGGTATCTCAGACTGATGTGTTCGTCAGAACACCACTACAAGTGTAACAAAGAAGAGATATACCTAAGGAATAATATACACGTCGTACGGCCAACCTGGAAATCGGGGACGATATCGCCAAATTCTTTACCCACATTGCGGATGCATTCGAGGACTGGATTCAAGCGCTGCGGTGACATCAGTAAGCCCGTGATTGCGGGTAATGAGCGGGCTCACCTGGTTTGGGTTGACGATAATGTTATTTCCGGCGCCGGGTTGTACGACAGGTGGCTTTGCTCTGACCTCGGGGGGCATTTCGGAACTTTGGACTTGTTCAACTTGCTTGACGAGGCGGCCGATTTGTGGCAGTGCCTGGTGCTGGACTATTTCTAGTTTGGCGGCCGGAGCACACCTGACTTCTTCTTCCCAGGTCATCGGGACAAGACTGGCTGGAGCGATTCTGTCGAAGCCATATATATTCCGAGCAACGCCTCCCGCTGCCTGTCCCGTTCCATACTCTGCCAGGCAACACCGGGGCCATGGACAAACTTCCGACCTATACCCCACTTGGAGCGGTCGAGAGACCCCAAGTCCGTAGGAATAGGTTAGCACGCACCCTCGCCCTCTGCAGTGTTCCTGTTGTGGTCTGGCTATGGTCTGCTTCTCGCTACACATTTGTGGCCAAGGATTCCGTCAGGTTACCTCTCCATGCTGAAGAAGCACTTCAGAAATGCAGCATGCTCCACGTACAGCCCGGGCCACCGGCTGACTTCGCGCGGAGAACCCAATCCGACCGTTTCGTCGACGGTACTCGCGCGACGTTGCTCAAAAACGCGTCGGTGTGGACTGGAGATCCTCTCCAATATGAGATTCACGGTGCAGATATCCTGTTGGACAAGGGTATCATCAAGTTCGTAGGGCACACCTCAGAAGATGATTTGGCAGACTACGGGGATTTCCTCGCGGTCGATGTCGGTGGGAGTTGGGTAACCCCAGGGTAATTTCTTCGCGTCCTTTCAAAGTCGCGTCTTTGATGCCTCTGATGCTTTTGCGTTATAGGATAGTTGATATGCATTCACATCTTGGAGTTGATAGCGCTCCCGAACTCGCTGGAACAAGTGACACCAATTCACTCAAAGGTTATTCCGCTTTCTTCGTCGCATTCTCTTTGGCACCAAGCTGACAGTTGTTAGGACCAATTTTACCCTGGATGCGAAGCCTGGATGGGCTTAACACACACGACGAATCATACCCACTTTCTATATCCGGGGGCGTCACAACTGCCAATATTCTACCTGGTTCAGCTAATGCAATTGGTTTGGCTACTTTGAGCTTATCGGATAAGAAACATGCTTACTCGAGGTATAGGAGGACAAGCATTTGTTATCAAACTACGCCCCACCGAAGAGCGATCACCCTCGTCTATGCTGCTCGAGCCTCCTTATACCATCAACGACACGCGTGTCGACCCCACTTTGCCACCACGCTGGAGGCAGATGAAGTATGTATTTCTCGTGGTATAATCGATATCTTCGTTCATCGTTTACCCGCAGGCATGCATGTGGTATGCTTCCTATTATGAAAGTTACTTTTCGTTAATGATTGGTCTGGAACGATCAGGAGAAAACCCCAGTACGTGGCTGTCTCAAACACAACAGGACGTTTGACTTATGATTCCTTTGTAGGCCGTGTATATGGTAATACCCGCATGGATACCTTCTGGGCGTTCCGCCAAGCGTAAGGGTTGTGTGAATGACTTGACGCGCTTTGTAACGTATCGTCTGCCAGTTATGATACAGCCCGTAAGATCAAAGAAAGTCAGGATGCCTACTGCGCGAAAGCCTTGGCTGGTGAATGGGATGGCCTTGATAATTTCCCTGAGGACCTTCAATGGGAGGCTCTTGTCGACGTTCTTAGAGGTCGCGTCAAGGTATTCACCACCGCAGAAGGTTCATGGTTCTTGCTAACTCTTGGTTCTTTCCAGGTTCACACTCACTGTTATGAAACAGTTGACCTTGACGACTTTGTCCGAGTACGTTCGATGTCGGGCTGGATGCTGGAGATGATTTAACTCGCATACTAGCTTACAAACGAGTTCAAATTCCCCCTAGCTGCTTTCCACCATGCACACGAGACTTATCTAGTCCCTGGAACCCTGAAGCAAGCTTACAGTATGTTTTCTTCGTTTCTGTGTACTACTTACACGATTACATCCAGACAACACACCGGCTGTCGCTCTGTTCGCGACCAACGCTCGGTATAAGCGGGAAGCTTATCGAGGCTCTGAGTTTGCCCCACGCATATTGGCCGAGAACGGCATTGATGTCGTGATGAAGGTGCTGGAAGTTGGTTCTGTGCTTCTCTACTAAGACTGACGTATTCTCAGAGTGACCATCCTGTGTTAAATTCTCGGTATTTGCTTTATGAAACTCAACAGGCCTACTACTATGGCCTCCCTGCCAACCTCGCGCTTTCTGCCGTCACTTCAACTCCCGCCAAAGTTCTTGGCCTGGACCACCGCATCGGTTTTATTCGTGAAGGCGTGTATCGTTGAATCGGTTTAGATGTAACTTACTCACCGACTGATCTTCTGCACAGGATTTGACGCAGGTGAGAGGGTCGCTAAGCCAACCGGGTTCCTTGGATTCATCTCCCGTCCGCAGACGTTGTAATATGGGATAGCCACCCATTAGCTCTCGGCGCAACCCCAAAGCAAGTCTGGATCGATGGTATTGCTCAGATTGGAAACCCCTACGTTTCGGAGAAACCCACTACATTCCAATCGCTTCCAAGTACTCCCGACTTCGAAAAGGAAGCGAAAGCAGCCGTTGCGTACCAGGGACTTCCACCCCTGGCGCCGAGCCGGGCAAAAGCTGATACCATTCTGTTTACTAACGTCAGCAGTGTATATGAACGGAGCTGGCCCAGCATCCAGGAGGTATTTAGTGCTCGTGACGGTGAATCAGGAGTAGTCGTCGTACAAAAAGGCGAAATCGTATGCTTTGGATCACAGCATGCTTGCCTTGGATCTGTCAGCACTCTGGACCAGGCTTTCGAATCCTTTGACCTGCAAGGTGGCTCAATCTCGTGAGTTTTCCTTGCCGACCAATCATAGCATTTATGCAAACATATCTCTCAGTCCCGGCTTGGTGTCATACGGGTCACCCTTGGGCCTGGAGGAGATCCAGGGCGAGAGGTCTACGCATGACGGCGTAGTGCTCGATCCCCTATCAAGTGACATTCCAAACCTTCTGGCAGGCAGTGAGGTCATGTTGGCTGTTGATGGTCTGCAGTTTGCAGGTCGCGACACCCTGTTGGTTTTCCTTCTTCGATGCTATGCTTGATATACTAAGACTGTAACAATCAGACTCGCCTACCATGCGGGCGTAACGTCGGCGATCACGCCTCCGACATCCCAAGGCTTAGTCGCTGGTATAAGTACTGCATTCTCAACGAGTGCAGCACACGCATTACAGGAAGGCGCTGTCATTCAGGATATAGCTGCTCTGCACGTCAACGTTGGCCATTCGAGCTCATCCTCCCCTAGCGTGAGCAGTCAGATCGCTGCCTTGCGCCACTTGTTACTGGATGCCGCGAGTGGAACCCCGTTTGACCGTGTTACCAAGGTAAACTATAAATGATTCTGATCTTACCTCTCTTTTTGATTGCAATCGAAGGGAGACATTCCGCTAGTTGTCCAGGCGCAAAATGCTGATATTATCGCGTCGTTGATCAAGCTCAAGAAGGAGGTTGAGGCCAGTAAAAGTGTTGAGCTCAAGCTGACAGTAGCTGGCGCCGCCGAAGCTCATTTACTAGCCAAAGACCTAGGCGAGGCAAACGTCGGAGTAATCGTAACACCATCTAGACCATTCCCTGAGGCATGGGAGATGAAGAGGATGTAAGTCCCCAGTATGCTTGATGTTGCTAAGCTAACGAAACGCCTCGAAGGCTTCCGGGCCCACCATTGACCGAAAAGAGTGCGATCACTACCTTACTTGCACACGGTGTGAAGGTTGGCATCGGTATCCTTGAGCAATGGAGCGCTCGCAACACCCGTTTCGATGCTGCATGGGTCAGTCCTCCAGCTTTTCTGTCTTTCTCTATGTTTATCTCCTCCGCAGGCTGCCCTCGAAAGTAACGGCCGAATTTCCAAATCTGATGCACTCGCTCTCGCATCAACCAACTTAGAGCAGCTGCTCGGGGTAAAATCCACTGCCTCCTTATCGGGAGACCTGGTCGCCACCCGAGGTGGCTCGATTCTTGACCTAGAAGCCCGAGTCGTGGGGGTAATCTCTCCACGCAAACGCTCCGTGGAATGGCTTTGAACACCCATCCTGCAGCAGTGGAAGCGGGAATCATACAACAACACCGTGAAATAAATGAACAAGAAAGAGTATAGTGTACTATGATTTAGGCCTGCGTAGATGCTGTACATAGTCGCGTATCAGTGGAAGGGCCTTCATCATGGTCTTGATTGGTTTGACCTCGTCTACGGAAGCTTTGGTGCTCAGCGAAAGTGTCAGATATAGGGGAAAGTATCAAATACCGATTTGGATGATATCCCCGTGTCGTTTGAAAATTTTGCCGTCTGGTGTAAAGGCCGGGTGCAGAGGATGGACAATGACCAGAGATTTCTTTCGATACGTCAGCGTTCGTCAACCCTCAAGAACGAGACGAGGAAGTATTACTTCCGAGTACCACAGCCGGAGGGTCTCAGAATCCTTGGGTATCAGAGGTATCTTTCCCATTCCGACGACTTGGACTACGAGATTGACGTATTTGATCATGTTAGCCCCTGTTGCACATCGTCAGAATAGCTGAAGTTCGCTTGCCAAACCAACACACGTCTGGTATCGATCATGCCCATCAAGGCCTGGCACCCTGGACCGTGGCCAATCAGGATAATGCACGTTGCGCTCGACAATCTTCAACGGCAGGGGAAAGCGTGAGTCAAAGAGATGATGTGAGTTGACGCGCGTTCGTTCTGCTCACTGGATGTAGTTGTCCCAGACGTATGTTAGAAGTTCTCTGGTTGGATTTTCCGCTGCGTTTGGGCGCTATCAATGACAAACTCAGCTCAGTCGAATTCCATGCTGTAGATCGTACCAGTGACGTGGGCAGTGGCGAAGTCACAGATGGCCTAGGAAAGAGATTGACGTCTACGAGTGCATAATTTTCATTTTTTACCCAAGCAATGAGGTCCTTTGAAAAATCGATCTGCAGGAGGGGTTGGTCATGACAACACAGGCAGGGAAATGTAAATATACAAGGTACGAATGTTCCATGTTAACGTCGCACATGGGACTCCCGTCCAATTCTACGCGAAGGTTTCCGCTGAGAATCGGATTTAGCGAGACCTCACAGGAGGTGAAAAGTGTACAAACAATTCATGGACGAACATCACGATCGTCTTATTCTCGAGCAAGTCACCTCTTAGGCAAGGTCATCACGCGAAAAGTGAGTCACTTTCCAGGAAAGGATACTTACGTGCACATCACTTGTGACCCGTAGTGTTCTTCGTAGGCGGGCATCAATGGAACCTGCAACATTTGATACTGCGAATATAAAAAATGCTGTCTGTGTCCTTTGAGGATCTCCGGTATCGAAAAGGTGATTTCATCCATTTCTGCACGAGGGGTAGCGAACGGAATGGCCGTCAAAAATGAGATATACGTACCTTCGCGAGGTTCACAAGCCTTGGGATTGACACTCTTCCAGTATTTACTCTGTTCAAGTGCCACTTGCCAGACAGTTTCTGTGCCAGCTTCAGAAGCCATCATTGGAGGTAATTCGGGTGGAGGATCCCCAAGCAAGATGCGGGCGACCGCCAACGCAGAATTTGATATAGCGTTGAGGTTATAACCTCCCTTGCAGTGAAAAGAGGCATGTTTTCAGGAGAACACTCGAGAATATTAGCTGCAGGCGTACCTCCAAAGCAACTACTAGTTTACCACCAGCCAGACTTGCTAGCATGTGAGTCATATGGGCGTACCCCGTGGGCGTCACGTGACACTCGCCCAAATCATCGCCATCTGCTGCATCAAATCCAGCCGAAACTGTGGAGAAAATTGTATGTTGTGAATGTGCCAAGGAAGGAAGGTTTTCCCGACGTACTGATAACCAGCTCGGGCGCAAACTCTAACGCAATTGGCATCACAATTTGCTGGAACGCATGGATATAATCCGCATCTGTCATTCCTTTCGTGGGCCACGGAACGTTGACAGAACTAGTGTTCGTCAGGAATGACCATGTGTCTAGTTGCGCGGACATACTAGCCAAGGCCAGGACCATCTCCGCAGGATTCCAAACCGCCAAAAGGACCGCAAGGATAAAATTGACCGCGCTCGTAGCGATGTAGGGAGATGTACAGTACAGATGGATCGTCGTTGAAAGCACGCTGGGTTCCGTTACCTGGTCAGAGTGAGTGGTTGTGAGCAAAAGACGACGGATGGATTTACCATGGTGCACATCCCTTTCGGCAAAAACTAAGTGTCAGAAAATCATGCATGCCATATAACCCATTAGCCTACCAGTCCAGTATCAAGATACGTTTGATTGGAGTGCACAATTGAACGACTTTTGCCGCAACGGCGACATTGTTGAAGAAGCAAAAACCCATATGCTCATCGGGCTCGGCATGATGGCCAGGTGGTCGCACGATAGCAAAGCTCTTCTTAAGGTGACCTTCAGCCACTTTCAGACACGCCTCAATGACGCCGCCGCAGCTCAATTTGGCAGCACGAGTGGTACCGTTCATAACATAGAGGGATAACGATTCGTAGTAACTGTCTGAGTCAGTGATGTCTTGTGCAGTCATTGCTGGAGAGATGAAGAGACTCGCGTCGTAAGTGTCGGGATATTGTGAACAAGTCGAAGGAAATCGCAAACTGGGTGCATTGCCCGCACTTACATTGGATGGCGAGGACCTTGTCCCAGTGCTCCTCGGTATGTACAAGGAGCGCCTCGTTACGATATACAGGACGAATGGGGATTTGTTTCATTTTTGAGATCAAGTTGGCACCTTGAATAGCCTCGAAGATCCTCGAGATACGTTTAGGTTGCTCAGGATGACCGTGAATAGACATGTGGAGGAGCATATCCACGGAATAGACATAACCGACCGTGAATTGTTTTGGCTCATGGAAAGGCTCGGATTGGGCACGGGGCCTGGGTGCCGGACCCGGTGGAGGTTGCACGCGCACTGGAGTATTTTGATTTTCTTCGTCATCGACGTCCATCGGCGCGCCGTCGAGCTGTTCGTTCATGTTTGCGTCCATGACTGGACTGGCACCCAAAGTGTAGCAACAAAAAGCGTACACTCGCCAGTCCAACTCTTATTGAAACTCCGGCTGACCCGGAACTCTCAGGCTGGGTGCCGACATCGCTTGCGGTGATGCGACCCTACTATGGGCGCTCAGCGGCCGCTTGCCCAGGGCCACGAGCTGAGTGCATTGCCATAGTGATCGGTCAAGTTCGCTGTCCTCATCCCCCGGGGCTGTACGGCCTCACGCTACCCTTCTTACTTACCCTCCTACTGCTGCGTCAGCTGTGCCCTACGTCCATCGGGCTTGAACTATGCCCATCGACCTCAAAGCGTGGCTATTCCGTTCTAATTCGTTCTGCTTCTGTATACCAGTTCGCGCGGGATTCGTGCTGATGTCCATACTATCATTCCTTCTTTCTGGTGCGATATCGATCATTATATGGTTCGAGCTATTCCGTAAGCCTCTCTGTCTTGGACCGCCAACTCAGCTTTGACCAGGATGGCCTAGATTCCTACCAGCTCTCCTCCAAGGAACGAGTGGCTTTTATTCTGACAGGGATTGTTGAAAGTCTCTTGTTTGTAGCATCCATCGTTGGGTGTGCATGGCCTACAAGTCTTCGCGCACGATAACACTTACCCAGCTTCGCCCTACAGGTTTATCGGCGTTGTTGCGCGCAAACAGTTGTTCGTCACAATTTACACCTATTTCATCTACATTCATTTCGCCCTCAACCTCGTCGTCGGCATATACTTTCTCGTGACTGTGCGTGCAAGTAATCGCCAACAGCTTGTCGATTACTGTGCACAAGTGTTGACGGACACTTCTGCGGAGTCGAGTTGCACGCAACTCATGAGCGTCTCAACATACGTGTTTATAGCGATTGTCGCAGCACTGTTGCTCTTGGAATTTTGTAAGCCTCGCTGTTCTCGTGTTTTCGTGTTTGGTGACATTTTTTCTACTGCAAAGACGGAGTATTGATTGCAACTCGGTATGTGTATCGCCTGCGTATGCAGAAGCGAGACGACCGGTCGCGGCGTCTGGGTTACTTCCACGCTCTCTCCACACCCTCCCCACGGGGTACAGGGCATACGCGCCAAGGGAGTGACATTATCGAGTTGCTCCGTTCGCGTGACAGCACTGGCGATCCGCGGGACCTCGAAGATGTTGTTTTTGACATCCGAGGACAGAGTTATGTGCCAGTGCCGATACATGACCGCGACCTGCCTCCGGTTCCAACGCCTAGCCAATCACCATCACCACCTTACTCCTTGTTGGACACGGGCCCCAGCCGTCGCATCCGTGCACTACCACCGCGCCCGGTGGGTAACACGACGACGTCCGTCGTGGTACAAACGCCTAGCGATCCGCAGGAAGGAGCTGTTCTGTCGGGAAGGCTACTGAATCCTCACGAACACTCGAGTCATACCCCGAGAGGGCGTAAGCTACAACCTCCGGATAGTGAGGATGGGCAACATTCTCTGCATTCCCCGGATACGGCGGAGTTGTCGACAACTGCGCACGGTGCGTTGATGGACCACGCTACTTACATACAGTCGATATTCACTGTACCCAACCACCCGCCACAATCGCTGCGATGACATTCTATTGTAATAGTTGATATGGACATCGAGTGTATCATACTTTGGTATACGGTGCTGAGACTGCTAGCGAGACGACGAACCAAGAAAGCCAAACAGTCGGTCCAGTCGGGGCGCTGTCGCGGAGGCCATTTAGAAGACGAATGTCTACAACGCGCCACCTACCCCGGCATCTCCCGGACTACCGATCTGGGCGAGGACGTCCTTTCCGTTTCCGGAATAGACTCGGCTCGGCTTCAACCGGTTCATTCGGATTGCTGGAATCGGCCCGGTTCGACTCTTCCAACCTCCCCGGGTCATAAATCTCGCCGAGCCCGACCGAGATTGTTTTCTTCCGCAGCTTGAATGCTCGCACATCCTCCTCCCCCGCCTCCACTGCCCCTCGTTTCTCCCCCCGCCCTTCCACCCCATCCTTTGTCTCCTCTTCCACTTCTGAAGTCTTAGCCACCACCGTCCACGCTCCCGGTGTGCCCTCGTGCATCTTTTGGTGCGCCTCCTCCGCATCAGGATCCGTGTACCCGAGCGACGCTGCGGTGCTGTAATTCGCATACAGATCAGGTGACTTCACCATCTTCGCCTTTGGCTTTGGTGCAGCCGCTCCCCCCGAGGAACTCGCCCCTCCACGTCCAGATGCGACATCCAGCGCATACGCTGCCTCCGCAGCCTGTCATCAAACATCAGTGGCGTGGAAACAACAATCCACCAGACACACCTTCCCAATGCTCGCCATGATCCCTTTCTCCTCCTCCCTCTCCCTCACTCGCTTTTCCCCTTCCTTGTACAGCCCCCTCACGAACCGTTCCACGTTCCCTTTGTGTCGCAGTCCATTCTCGTGCTGTTGTCGCGATGGCTTGTCGTCCGCGATGTAGATGTTACAGTATTTGCAGTGGTACCGTTTGTGCGAGACCCAGTATTCCGACATGACAGTCAAGCCCAACCCGCTATTATGTAATCTACATCATTTAATTGAGCCGTGCAGCACTTATTTCGAACTCCGATGGTCTTACCCGTGACGAACCAACAGAGCCAAACATCCGGTCCAATCACGGTGCCCGACTTCAAGCAAAGCGCGCTGTCGTAGAGATCATTAGGAAGACGGACGCTACGACAACGGACTCGCTGGACAGACTACATGACATGCACAAGCGTCATGACGTTCAACGACAACACGTTATTGACTCTGTTCGTGTCCCCGACTCATCTATTTAATTCCGGTGTGCTCACGGCCATTTACTAGCTCGACAATCTTATATTCCAGCTCTACACCCTCTCCTTCTTCCTATCTCCCTCCCTCCTCCCCCTTCTCTGTAGAATTGCCAGCCAATTTATCTCTTACAAGCCTCGCGAGCTCGATCCAAAGCTGTCCTTGCGCATCTGGTTCCTCCTCCTCTGTGCCTCGAATGCACCCGGTTTCTGGTCTCACCTCAGAGATGGCGCGACAGAAGGCCGAGCCATCATTCTCGACTTTGTTGGGATGGGTAGGCATCTCAACTCGCACCTGTCAGCCTGCTCACACCAGCATAGGATACCCACCATCCAAGCTACACCTCGTATTACTCGATACCCTCATCCTCTGTCTCCAGATGCTCCTTACTGCTATATCGTTCGAGATCTCGCTGCGCTCATCCTCCGACTCCAGTGCTATTCCATTGTCACCCGCTCTGTCCCCTCCCCCGACACCTACCCTGGAAATAGACCACGGCGACGGCGACGATCGGAAGTATTCACACCACCGTATACCCACAATGGTCATCGACCTTCGCTTTCGCCACCTCATAAACCGCCTGCGAAACCCCATTCCGCTTGCGTCCCGTCCGGACCTGGCCACCCTCCCTCTGCCAAATACTACCCCAACACCTCTTTCCGTACACTTGAGGGCCATTGTGAGACGACGAGAAGAGGCAAGACGACGAGTGCTAGACCAGTCCGACCCGGCAGAAACTGCCAACAGCCCAAGGACAGATGACGCAGGAAGCATACCGGGGAGCATGTCCACCGAGCAGATCGAGTAGTATTCCTGTGAACTCCCTACCAAGTACATTTACTGTAATCTCCACTCCTACAACGGTATAACCTAGCTTAAACGTGGAGTGGTTTTGTTACCAGTTGCGCTTCATCTATGGCGTGTAAGCAGGGAGGCGTATACCATGATTTCCTGTGGACATACCGCTTGGCGCAAACACTGCCCGAATTTCTCAAATTCATGTTTGCAGCAATCTTTGTGAACGTCAGTGTATGTCGCAACGATACACTTTCCGTACGCTCTCGCTTGCGACGAGCAAGTCGTAGTGGAGTGCAGAGCAAGGCGTTTCAAAGGGCTCGTTGATTTTTGTGTAGACTGCATGATTGTAGTGGATAAAGCCAGAAAAGGATATGTACGTCAGTCCAATGTTGCACAGCGACGACGTCGTTGCAGGCGTGCCCAAGTTCTAAATCTCAACTTCACCGTTGGGTTCTTTCTTTCTTCTGTTTCTCACCACGCCTTAACTGGCAAGACCATGCTGAAAGTTTACCTCTTGGTTGCTTGTATCTGCGTGCTCACAACCTCAGTCCTCTACATTTTCTACTTCAACCGCCTCGTCGCGGCTGCCATCGGGTTATTCCTCAGGATCAGGTACTGGAATAAGGGCGGATCAAGCATATGGATCCAGATTGGTCAGTAGTCGGTATTCGAACAAGCTCACGAATACAAACCATAGAATGTACTAGGGTCCATTCACTTTTCGATCCTCGCGGGCAGAATCCTCCTTAAAGATGTTCTATACCACTCAAGTAATCAGACGATTAAGATCGTCAAAGCGCAGGTTTCGTGGAGGTATTGGCTGCGCGTTCCCGCCACCGGGGATGACCTGATTCGCGCTCATGTCGGCGGAGAGGACTGTATGCCCATTCTCTTCCTTGTCTTTTTTCGACATTACTAGCTGATGGACACCCTCGTAGTTAACCAGGCGCATGCACTTCCTCCATGTCGCGTCAAGATTTCTGCTCAGGGATTCGAATGGTTTCTGTACAACAGAACTGCAGCATACGATCATATCTTTTGTCAGATGCAAGCCAAAGCAACTCCGGTTCCCGAAGAATCTGAACCTTGGCGTTACCTCCCCCGTACTTCAGTATCGGAAGGCAAGTCCAGTACTCTTCCTGCTATGGCTATCTCCTAAGAAACCCCCGCTAGGCATCTATCCTCCGCCTGCGCTAACCAGCATCAAGCCGCCACCCATAATTCATGCCGCCATAAATTGGATCAAACGGCAAATGCCATACCTCGATCCCAAGGACTTGCTGCCAATCTCCATCGAAGTCTTCAAATTGGCCATTGTCTGCGGTAACCCATCGACACCGAACCTTATGGTTGCTGAGTGCCATAGGGCAGACGGTACATTTGGGATCGTACGGGTATGATGCCGAATGCCATTCATATCTGCACCGTACACTTCATTGATATCTGACCTAGGCAAGGTCTAAGTGTGACCTTTACAAACAACTCTTGAACTTCAAGTTCCAGGATGCTCTCATCCATCTTGTGGAAAACGAAGACTACCAAGGATCTATGAATGGTGTGGGGCATGCTATTCGAGCACAAGCAGAAACATCCACGTCAGTAGCCAATATCCAGGTTTTCCGTGAATGTCGTCTGACACGCTGTAGTTACGCGGATCGCATTCCCCTAAGCTATTTATCTTTTGGGGTATTCCTGAAAGTATGGAGGGGAATTAGGTTGTACTCTGCGTTGTTTTCTCTCGACCATTTGGCGCCCAGTGGGTTCAAACGAGGAACAGTCACGTCCGGGAAGAAGAGTTTGGATGAAAGCAATTTTGTCGGTGGTGACTTCACGAGGCTCGAGTATGCGATTGAGCGTCGAATTGTAGAAGCCCCAGTGCTGGAACTCTCTTATTATGCGGACGTCGTTGGTGAAGTCACCGCCGAGCTTGATGGTCCGAAGGGGGTGGGTTTGGAGTCGTATGACATTGGCAATGGTGATCTGCCTCCTGAATGGGGTATTGATCTCGTTATCCGTAGAGGTGCATTACGGTACGGTCCGTGGGCAGACCGACAGCGGTGAGATTCTTGTTATTCACATATTACGCACCTTCCTAATAATTGGTCGAAGGGCTCACCTTCAGCGAACTTTTTTCCCACCCACCTTCCATGACCTGGAGGTATCTCAGCGTCTCAAGCCTGGGGACAAACGGATATGGACTGCCATGAAGATATTCGTCGAATTGCGCGAAGAAACTACTTTGAATCTCCCATTCCGAGAAGCATCTAAGAATTGGCAGTGGGACGGTATTACGGATACCCCGAAGTTTCGCGTGCGAGAACATGCTTCCCTCCACATCGCCGCAGGTGATAGCTCTTCAATCAGTTTCCTTGTTCCAATGGTTATAGGGCCAGATGGGTACGAGTCTCGGCTGGAAGTTCATCTTGATACCGTCGAGGTCACGTCGAGTTTGAATGACATCAAAGTTATCACCGCGGAATCTTGTCGAGTGAGTCGGCCTGGCGGTACCTCTTATATGTTTCGGCTTGACTATGTATAGGTTTCTGCAGCGCTGCCTTCTCCCCTCAAATGGAACGCGAAGCGTCAATGGTCGTTTTCCGTCTCCTTGCGACAGCCAGTCATCTTTCTTCTGAGAGATCATATCAACATGATGACCGACCTTTCTCGCGATTGGGCCAGCGGCGAACCCACGGAACTGCACCATTTTGTGCCAACTGTCTACTCGTTGGAGCTCCATCTGCATCATTTTGGTCTGAACTTGTATGCCAACGATCAAAATATCATCGACAAGCCCTTGGTCGAGGATGAGAACAGTGCGTGTATCTTCTTTCTGGGGGTCTGATTGTCTTGATGACCTACTATTAGCTATGATTAACCTACGAGCCCCTCGGCTTTTGGTGATGGTGACAATCCCGTCGGACGTGTATCTCCCGGAATCTACAACCATCTCCTTTGCAGTTGATATCCCAGAACTCTCTGTCTGCATGTGTTTGCCCAAGTGGAATACTCAATTTCTTTATAACCAGGGCAAGGAGCATCACATTATACAAGCAGGCAAAGTCCACATTGATGGTACTTACCATTACTGGGCGGAAGTTCATCCAGATAACATCGAGCAGCTTAAAGTTGCTATCTTGGTGTGTGTCTTGTTTCGGGCATTCTTTCATTTACGAATTTGAGAATAGGCTGGTGACGTCGCCATGAAAACTTTGGGTTGGGTGATTAGATACTTCATGGTCCTACGTGACAATTACTTTGGCTCCTTCACCCACTTCTCCACACTGACCGAGTATCTGGAGAAACGGAGCAGAGGTGAAGTGGGTGATCCTATTGAGAAGAAGTGGCGGCCAGAAAAGGTGATTTTGCACCACAAGGAGTGAATTGTTCTCTCAAATGATGTACAGACAAACATGCTTCAAGTTGAATTAACTTTAACAGTTCAACATGGATCTCTGTTATTTCTTGCGGGTTTACCTGGCTTTGAAAAACATGCGAGTATGGCGACCGCAAAGGATATTGGCACTTCCCTGTACCTTGCATTCCCTGAATTACAACTCGATTTTCGGCTGCACGATTATTTTATGGGTAAGCGACAGCTACGGTAACTCGCCACAGATGGGTATCTTATATTGTTATAGAAATGTCACTCAATGTTGGTGAGCTCAGGGGACGTATCATGGAGACATGTCCGGAAGACGAATTCTTCCGTGATAGAAGACGGCACTTCAAGGAGACGCTTGTCATCGATGGTGGGTGGTTATTAGAATATCCGAAGATGCAAGCCAATCTGTCCTAGGTATCGAGATCACCACCAATAGACTTTTTGGGCCGCCACCACGTACACGCACGTATGTATGCGTATGGGAAATTGCTCTAGGCCATGTCAAAACCCTTGCAACACCGTTGGAATGTCGTGCTCTACTCGCGGTCGTTGACGTGTTTCGAGTGCACTTCACGGATGTCGCGAACGCTCCCGCAGACGAATTCAGTATCCCTGTTGATCCAGATCGTGAGTAGGATTTTTGTTCGACATCACTTGTCTGATGATCATCCTAGTGACATACGTGAAGCTGTCCTTGAAGGCTTTGAATGTTACTTGCCTTGCTGGGGCAGCTGCCGTCGATTTAGATGTGCCAAGAGGGCTTACTTTGCATACGAATGACTTGCAGGGCCAGCTTTGCGGCAAGTTTCTTAGTGTGAAGCTACCTCTTGCCTCTGTGAAAGCTTTGGTCACTTCGGATACTTCTCGGAAATCGTGGTCTGAAGCTGCCGCCATGGACTTCGACATCGCACTCGACTCGTTCACTTTCCCCGAGACAAGCCGCGATCCTCAGAGTATATTTTTGCATGAGCAAGACCTCTTGACTCAGAGAGCCCAGTACTTGCTCAGTCAGCTCACAGAGGCTCGAGGTAACTTTGAAGACAAGCTACACGCTTCTGGGCGCAGGGGACGACGTCGCCCACCCTACCGTGTGCACCGCAATGATCTTTATCTTCCACCACTCGTCCTCCCACGATTCAGCCGTGTACAGAATTCTAGTGCTCAACGACAGCGGCAATATCCCAGCCCTCTTCCTCGTTGGTGTCAGCTCTCTCACCTGTCGGAATCAGACAGTGAAAACATATCTGAGGTGGATAGGGACGCTCGTTTGGCACGAAGTCGCATCTTCCAACCAACCTCACCAAGCCATGCAGACGACTCTGAACCATCCATGTCAGACGACGAGTCCGATGATGCCGATTTAACAGACGACCGATCGTCCGAAAGTGACTGGCCTACAAATCCTAGTAAGTAATAAGACGATACATTAGAGTCACCTGACCATTCCTACAGAAGAGAATATCCTGGATCACTTTGAACGCTTCACTAAGCGTTATAGAGAGTGCTTGTTAGACGACATATCAAGTCGTGAAGGCTCACCTTTTGTCAAGCTGAGAGTACGTACACTCGCCCAGGAGACTAGTGCACTTGATTATATGGTGTGCCAGGAACCACCGGCCTTCAGCTTCCAGAGGCCTAAAAATGTCTCAAAACCATCGTCTTTAATCCATCCACGCAAGGCGGAATTATTCGCTTGCACCCATTCAAGGTCTATGGTTCGCATTCAGTGTATCCATGGTATCGAGGTTCTTGTCACTCCACCCTTGCTTGTTCTTTTGTCTCGCCTCAAGAATGAGAGTGAACAGCATGTAATGCGATTTTTGTATTTGATTGATACACAACTCAACCTTGGCATAGGACAGCGCGGAGCTAATTTTGGACGCCGTTCTTGTGCGGCAACTGTCCAATTTCGTATCCTCAGAGAGAGGCGTCTCCTCGTCGTCTACAGCCCTCGACATTTTGGTTCACTCTGCACGTGTCCAGGTATTGGAGCAGATTTCCCTGGACAAGGGCAGCACCGGCCTACCATCAATCGCGGGTGGTTCTAGAGACAACCAGGCTGTCGATGTCGTCGTTGTCGTGCACACTTCACTCTTGAATTTGCATATTCGAACCATTTCACAGGCGCGAGGTGCCGCGGTGCCGGTCCAAGCGACCTTTGACGAACTCTCCATCGGGCTTCGTAGGCTACCACCCTCCGCGGGCGTTACTCTTGAATCTCAACAGCCAGAGTTCTACTTGTCGATGTACACCCTCCAGGCGAGCCGTTCGCACGGCCATGTCGACATTTCTTCCGGTAATCTCACAGTCCAGATAGGGCCATCAGACCCGGAATATATAGCCTCCCTACTAATCGCGGCGAAGAATCGTATAGGGATGGTGTCGAACATCTGTCAAGAATGGAGAACCGGGTTCACTACATCATTGCCTGCCCTCGTGCGGCATATTCTCTGGCTCACGAAGGAGGATACTTTTGTAGATCCCCTTTCCATCATACAGCCATCATTTTTGGTCCAGCGAGGGCTCCCGCACGCTGTGCGGACAAACGGTCCACTCAAATTTTTGTTTTACCTTCGCTCATGTTTGCGACAGTGTAACCTGACCTCAGAGTCCTTGCAGTGGAGCGGGGACCAAGAAGTACGACAGCTCATAAAATCTCGTTTAGCCATTCTTATGGTGGAGTCGGATATGCTCGATGAAATGGATACCCATCTCTGGAATCTGTTATCCCCCCCTGAAAATCCAAGCCCTACGAAGCCCTCCTCCACTCCACTATCCGTGACCTGTGGAATCGGAGCCATGCACCTGACTATATTGTCGATCTCCTCGAAGTCTCACAGTTATATCACGAGTTCTATGCTACGATTTCAATATCGATTTAACCCGTTCGTTCAGTTCCGCTCGACATCTCACATTTCACTCCCTGCACAAACAACTCAACAGGTCGCTATACTTAACGTTGCTGATGTCTCGCTGACCGTCTCCCCTCACCTCGTCGACTTTGCTCGGGGTGCAATCCGTGTCAACAAGTACTGGCAGAACGATTCCACCCCTGATGATCACCCTATCCAGGCCACCCGTCCACCGTCCCAAATCATTCTGGTGGCCCACGTTGGAAGCATGAACATTCGTGCTGGAGCAGAGAATCTCACTTTCGAGATCGCAGGTTCTTCACTAGATTTCTCCTCCTCCTCTCTCGTATGCCCGGACATTTGGACGGAGGCTGCAAGCGGTGTATTCACTTTTAATGCCATCCATGTCCGAGCTCGATCCAAGGGAGCCGATACAGGTATCTCTGAGCAGGATATCTTGGCCTCACTGGCTTTAGCCAACGGAAGAATTGGTGCAGCCCAGCGCCACGATCCGGCAGTAAAGACACTCCGGGTCATTTTCGGACTTGAAGAGATTCTGGTCAGCGTTCCACGCAGCGCCATCCGACTATACCGCTTCGTGGAAGAATGGCGGGCCGACTTCTTTCCTGGTATCGAGGCCACTGCGGAGACACTTGTCTCAGAATTGAAGCGGAATAGCACGTCAACGGTGTCTAAGCCCTCTTTGGCGCGCAGCACGGAACGGCTTTCTACCGTTCTACATGTCAACGGACGCATTTCTAGGCTAGGTGTCACACTCCAAGTGATGAGGGGAACGTGGTTGGCTTGGACCGTAGAAGATACGACCGGTTTCGTTTCCTCCTCGCCCACTTCACCATCAAAACGGATGCACGATTTCGGTCTGCAACTAGGGTCGCAGGGATTCATTATAACCTACAAGTCTCGCAGTATGGAGAATTCCACAGGATCTCCTCGAGTCAAGTTTATTCTGCCTGCCCTCGCTTTGACAGGACATCGAAGCAAGAGTGGCATCGAGCTACTTGGTGCCCTAGATTTCGTGAATATCATGATCAAACCTACCCATATAGACACCCTCCTCGTGGTGCAACAGAAGTTCGGCCAGGACTTTACAGACTTGCTGGACTTAATCCGAGAGAGTCGTCAGAAACATTCCGCTATCTCCGAGCATAAACGAACAACTGGAATACCCGGCAAGGTCATCGTGCACGTTAACGTCAAAGGTTTCAGATTGGGCCTGGAAGGCCCCTCGTCTGTATTTCATTTGGAGTGCCAAGATGTCTGGGGAGACATTGGTAAGGAGGACGGTGACTTGGAATGGAAAGTTCAACTCCGCAATCTTGCATTGTCGCTGGCACCGCGCACAGGTGTTACCTCCCATGAGTGTGGGTTCGACGTTAACGAGAAGTCGGCATTCGTGATCATCGACATCACCACGTCGGCGAATGGCGGGGTCTTGAAAGTTTCTGTGCCGAAAATTCATGCTGTCATGCAACCAAGCTCCATCAGCGAACTCGGCGACTTCATTGATTATCACCAGGTATGGATCCTTCCGTGCCATGAATATCATATCTAATGATATCTAGGCTGAGTTGCTCGCCCGGAGGCAACAGAGAGCTGCGGAGCTGGAAGCGTTCAAGGAGAAAACTAGAAGAATTCTAAGGACCTTCGAAACGCAGACCCCTAATTCCGTTGCAGACAAGCCATCGTGGCTAAGCAAGCACACTGTATTGGTGGAGATAGAGCGAATAGGCGCGGCCTTTCCCTTGGCATTGAATCAATTATCGCAATGGCCTGGTCGAGATCTGAGGTCTATTCGCGCCTTCCTATTTTCTGTACGACGCATCAGATTCAGTTCTCAGAAGGGAGAAGCAGGCCAGATGAGCACCAAAGAGCTATCTTTCCAGTTCGTTAATCGGTAGGTTGTCCTTACTCATATACGATTCCAAGCTGAACCGCTCGCAGGTTTAGGCAAGATATAGCCACGGATTTCAATTCGGAGAGTCACCAAACTCACAATCGCTTGGTCTACCCCCAAATGAAGGCCCAACTTCGTTCTGACACATCACTTTCCAAACACCAAATCTGGTTCACTGCCAATATCACCGGTTTCATCTTGGACCTCGATTCTTCTATCTCAGATTGTGTTTTCTCTCTAATCGACGTCTATTGTCAAGGGAGAGAGAGGATGGAGCGTCTCACCAGTAATATTCCTCAAGGGGCAGCCCCTCCACCCCCAGAGCTGTCGCCCGTCGCAATTTCTTTAGCCGATGAACCACCTAGTTCAAATGTCTTTGGTGCCTTCGTCTTTGAAAGTGGAGAAATCCGTGTGCATAGCGAAGGGAGACAAGGGAGGACGACGTCTTCTGCATTCCCAGACGATGTTGATGATTCCCTACCAATGGCAGGCACGGAGCTGATGAGACTGCCAGTCGTGTCCACGTGGATAGAGTATCGAACATCCTCAAACGTCAGCGCCATCCCTCAGCCACTACAATCATCCATTTTAATTTTCAAGGCCAAAATACATTCTAGTCAGAACACTCTAAGGCCCACTTTACTACCGTTTGTCTCGGACATCACCGACTTCGTGCAGACGCGTATGCGGATGACCACCCGCCATAACGACCTCTCCAACTGTTCTGTGGCATCTGAAGACAGCGAGCCCGTACCTACCTCACCTCCTACCGTAGTGCCGGGTCCTCAGAAGACCTCCAGACTGCAGATCAACTTTTCACTCCGCATTGACCAATCGACCCTCGAGTTTACGTGTCAACCTGATGTCAACGTCCTGGCAGCCTTGCGGTGGGAGAGCGGAGGGTTTGTAGTGAGCATCTCTCCTGGTGCAAACAGAGTCACCTTTACTGGCTCCGTCGATGGCCTCACTGTGGGTCTGAAGCACGGGTTCTTGAGTGAAGATTGTGTTAATCTAGCTGCCCGTAACCTTGCATTTTCGCTCGCGCTCGCCAAGCCCGATGGTTCGGTCAGGGATGTTGACAACACGGTATCCTTGGTTGTCAGCACCGACATGTCTGGTGGTATACGTTTCTCGCGCCTGCAGGACATGTTGTGCTTCAAGGCAGTATGGTTGGACCGCATTCCGCTCATTGCCTCGTCGCATACGTCTCCGGAGGCGTCTGGCATTCTCCCATCACGCGTCGCTAGTCCCGTGGCCAAGCGGGAAGTCGCCACAGCAATCATTATCCGCATACGTTCAATTGAAGTTAATGTTGACCTTGGCCAATCCATTAGTAATGTCACGCTCAACATGGATGACACCCTCATCCGAACAAGATTGTCGGAGAGATGTCGAGAACTGTCTCTATCCATCGCAGACGTTGCCATATTCGCAAAAGGGAATATATCTGGCCATGTCACCGTAGCGGACTGCATGTTCCACACCATCAGTAGGAATGAGGAGATCCTTCTGTCGAAATTCACTTCCACAAGATTGTTAGAGCTCACTATAACTAGTGGTCCCTTGAGCGCAGAGCTGGAGTCGGAGCATCAGCGTTTGTTGGTTTACCGGTCAGTCTTCTCGTGCCAAGTGGCGGAAAACATAATTGATTCCAATCGCAGCGCGGACCCGATCCAGGTGGATATTCACGACGACTGGTCGCTTATATCAACAACCGGAGACAAGGACCGGCCACTTCTCCTTGCATTCACTGTTCATGGCAAAGAAATTACTGCCTTGGCCACTGTATCCACCATCCCCAAGTTCATGCTCTATGTCAACAGATTCAAAACAAACATTGCCATTCAACGGGCTGGAGCTAGTCGAGAATCAGAGGCCTTCCGCGCTACTCAAGGCCCAAGGCCAGACAAACCACTCACGGCAGTGGCCTCTGCTTTCTTGCAATCTGCCAGGACAAAGTTTAAAGAAGCAGAGACAGACATTTTTCACCTGGTTCGCCAGCAATTGAGCTTTAGGCTCGAGATGTTCAGACTCATCCTGTTCCCTCGTTCGATGGCCGATACCGAGCTTGCGCAGTTCATTGGTCGTGACGTGCACGCTAGTCTAAACCGGACCGTGCAGGACAGCTTACCGTCTCGCAGAGAAGTCCACCTATCGTTCACCTCTCTGGATATCTCCAAATTCAGTCAGCATCAGTCACTTCTGCCGTCGACTGCCACCGTATCACGGGATCCATCCTGGGTATCATCACTCTTCAAGAACCCCGTCGAGTCAAACATCGTTGGTCTACCCTCCATGAAGATGCTAATGATCACCGAAGAGTCCGTCCGAGACTTCACAGCCCGCCTGGTGTATGATTTCTACAGTACATTTCAAGGAGGAGACAAAAGCCCGGAAGATATCTATATCACACTCAACATGGCGCTATACGCATGGCTCACGGGACTTCGGAAAAACTTGTCGAGGGAATTGGAACAGGTGCAGGGATCAACAAGCACACAGCTCAGCAGCCCCCCTGGACCATCTTCGAGAAAAAGGGGTGTGGGTTCCGGCACCGAGGTATTGTCAGGATCCACAGCACCCCACGCAGAAGACAGCACTATTTTGGCGTTGTCAACAAAGAACCAAGTCGGGGCCGGCATATCCTCTACCCCTGCTGATGACGGTACTCTGGTAATGGACTCTACTTCCTTAGCCAGACGGTCGACGCAACCACACGAGGGGGAGGGTAACACATCACCCGCAGCCCTTGGTTCGCTGGGCGGCCCTGGAAAATTGAGATGGGTGTACGAACCTAGAGAAAGGAAGATACAGCGGTTGACAATGCGTCAACTGGGGGAGGCCACCCCAGATGTGATGCATCCCTTCTTCAAAAAGTCGGGGTTTAACCTCGAGGATTCACTACCTCAGTATGTTCATGAGTACGCGACGATGCCGCTGGAGCAGATTATGGAGGGACTCTTGACCTTGTATAGCCGGCAGCTGAGGTCGGACAGGACAGTAGTACTTTGATCGCTTTGTTCTAACTTATGCCCCAACCTCGATTCGTTCATTCAGTATTACGATCGTAAGTTCATAGAGTAGTATGCAGTTGTTAATTGACGTTCGTGTATCAAGCTTTCAAGCGCTAACGTTCAACTTGGGCTCAGCCAAGCCAGATTGGCTAGGAGTGGAGTGTCATTGAATAAATAAGCGACTAACCTATCTACCAGAGGATCCACCTGCACCTACGTTGAAGACACTCAACAATGCGAAACATCCGTAGAGCAGGCCAACAGGATATGCAACAAGTAGATGTTGCTCCGACATGCGCAACACCGCTACGAAAATGCCCGATGCAGAGAATGTACACCATATGATCGAGAGCAAAGAGAGCAGGTAGCCAACAAATCCACTGGGCGCATATATCCAGTAAGCGGATGGACTCGAACAAGACGGGCAACACATACTCGAGGGTCACAACTACGCTTACTGCACCGACACCGACCATTGGGAGTAGGCAGTAGCCCAAAACAGACACGACACGGTAAACGTCGATGCCTTTGTCGGACATGAGGTTGAGAAGGGTGTATATCGACATCGACCCCAGTAAACCGAAACCATAAATGTAGCCAAACTGCGGTTTTCCGGACTATCGGATTTTGTAAGTCGGCTGGTGATACTGTCGAAAAGAAGGTCACTGACCAGAAGTAGAAGCATTCCAAACAAGAAGAAGAAAAGAAGAGGACCTGCGAGGTCGGCGTCGTCCATAATATGTTCATCCACTTGCTGAAGTGGATTTAGGACGGTCATGGATTTGGCACGTATATGCGAAAAGTTGATGCCCAGTTCTGTGGGCTTGGTTTGAAACGGGTAAAAGAGAGTCCATGTGTCGCCTCACCTTCTAGCAATGGAGGTTCGCCTTCGAATCCGCCGGTGCCAAAGGCAGTCCACCAACCACCGGGCTGCTGAATGGTACCGCCGTACGCCTGAGCAACACTGCCGGGTGCCGTTGAACCAGAAGTGCCCATGTTACCTTCTAAACTTGAACGCGAGCCAGGATAAAACTGGCCCTGGTCAGAACCCGCGGCGTAGAACTGAAGGGGTACGTTTTGCTGGGCGGGCATTGGGTAGTAAGGGCTGTGAGAGGAGGACGCGCCATAACGGTTGTTCGAGTCTTGCCACATTACGAGTCGTGTGAGTGGGTATGATAGATCTAAAGGGACTGTAAACGAATATATGATGGACGCGGTCGTGGTCGTGGTCGTGTTAAACCGCGCCCGTGACTTGAGCATTGACGACAAGCTGCGAGCTCGGCACTTGCCGCAGCTCTCCTGTGACTCTACACTTCGTGTACGATGGCAAGTCCCCCCCTCTCCGCTACTCTACTCCTTTACTGACACCACGTACAGCCGCAGGTATTTGGAATGAGATAGCAAGGCTTTTACACTGCCTGACCTATAAATTATAGAACGAGTACATCGAGGAGCATATCAAACGGCATGGCAGACGGCTAGACTACTACGAACGGAAGTAAGTATCTCTCCGTTTGATCTACCTAGACTGACCTCTTCAGGCGTAAGAGGGAAGCCCGATCTGTTCACAAGTCGTCCGCAGTTGCCCAGAAGACATTCGGCATAAAGGCGAAAATTCTTCATGCGAAGCGCCACGCAGAAAAAGTCCAGCTCAAGAAGACACTCAAAGCACACGACGAACGAAATGTCAAACAGGCAGACTCTTCCGCCGTCCCAGACGGTGCCCTTCCTACGTACCTTCTCGACCGCGAGGGCCAAAAAGATGCCAAGGCACTCTCATCAGCCATCAAACAAAAACGCAAAGACAAGGCCGCAAAATACTCTGTGCCACTACCCAAGGTTCGGGGCATCGCTGAAGATGAGATGTTCAAGGTCGTCAAGACCGGCAAGAATAAGAGTAAATCATGGAAGCGAATGGTGACAAAAGCCACCTTTGTTGGGGAAGGTTTTACACGAAAGCCTGTCAAGATGGAACGGTTTATCAGACCGATGGCTCTGCGATACAAAAAAGCTAATGTCACCCATCGTGAGTGCGGGCAGTGTCAATTTAGTGTCATTATTCAATCGTTTCAACAGCCGACCTGAAAGCAACGTTCCAGTTGCAGATATTAGGTGTCAAGAAAAACCCCCAATCACCCATGTATACCCAGCTCGGCGTTTTGACCAAGGGGACAGTGATTGAAGTCAATGTGTCAGAGTTAGGAATGGTGACGACTGGAGGCAAAGTTGTGTTCGGCAAGTACGCACAAATAACCAACAATCCAGAGAATGATGGCTGCGTGAACGCAGTCCTTTGTGAGTCTCCTCGCTTCTCCAGTTGTGTCTCCCTAATGTTCATTGGACTACAGTGGTATAGAATCACCTATGGCGCTGCAACGTATTCGAGTATTTGGAACAGTGTTCCCCTCGTTCACGATGACCATCATATGTATCCTAGAGATTTATGTAGCAAACGTACTTGATGTTGTTGGTGGATGTTTTGCTAAGGCCAATCATCAACTTTGTCTCAATCCATGTCGACATCAAACTCGCCCATACCTAATTCTCACTCTGCATCGCCAGCACCAGGGACATCCCGCCATGCCCTCACCCCACTCGAGCGTCAGCGCTCGCAACTCGAACGGCTCCTCAAGGATCCTGGTAAACCGGCCTATATCCCCCCTCCACCAAAGGAAAAGACAATACGTCCTGCACGAGAGATGATGAAGAACGTGCAGGGCTCAAGTGCTGGTGCAGGAAGCGGCGAGTTCCACGTATACAAAGCAAGTAGGAGACGGGAATATGAGAGGCTCAAGATGATGGAAGAAGAGACCAGAAAAGTGTGTACCTCCACGATGTCTTTCACCACTAAGTCAATGACATCTAATAGGAAACAGAAACAGCAGAGGCCGAGCGACGGCACAAAGAAGCCGAAGATCTCGCGGATGCAAAGACAGCGAAGAATCGCGCTAAAAGGCAGAAGAAAAAGGAGCGTGCAAAGACCAAGGTTTCGGATAAAGCTGGTCCCAGTGAGGGAATGTCTGGCACTTCTGAGGTTCCCTTGAAGAAACGCAGACTGGTTAACGGGAAGGAACTCGTGTTCAAGAAACCCGGAGAGGAGACTGACGAGGATGGGGGTGAGGATGAAGATGGTCCTGAAGCTAGCGCCCATGGGCGGCCCGCCCCTGCTGACAGTGACGAGCCTGCCCCTCAGCCGGCCGAGACACCTTGCATAGCAACGGAACAGAGGATTACTATTCACGAGGATAACTGACCATCTTCGCAACGAATTACCCGTTGCATTCCCCTTTGCTCTTGATCAGCTTGGCTTCCCTCACCGTGGCAATGTTCGTACACCTCGACGGTCATACTCTATCAAGATGATGGTTATGTACTTACTCACTTGTGTATTCATTCAACAAGTGGCGCAGCATCGTTTCCCTGTGCTGACTTAGTGCCGATTCGGGAGAGCCTGAGTCAGACTGAGACGAATCTGTACAATATTCTCTCTGATTCCTACCAAGTTGTATCATGGCAAAGCGCGGTAGAACCAAAGCGAGGAAACCTGCGAACACGCGCTCTGCAGCCGAGTCGCCGGTGGAAGGTGTGAGCGAGGAATACGTCTCCGGCAGCGACAACGAAGACGCGCCACTCTCTTTACATAGCGACGCACTCGACGAGGAGTCTGACGACGCAGAAAAGACCAAGACGCGGAAGAAACGTCCGAGTCGACGCGTGGTGTCGTCCTCGAAACGCATTCAAAGCTCGAGCTCAACACCCAAGCCGGCTGTGCCGCGTAGTACTGATCCCAAGTCCAAGCGGGGCGTGTCAGAGAAGGGGACGCCTGCGAGGAAGAAACGCAAGGCGGTCGAGGATACCGCCAAGGATGAGCGCGACACTGATGTCGAGCTCAATGATGGTCAGGAGGTGGTCGGTAAAGTCGTCGAGGCACCAACGACTGGATGGGGTGCGCACACGGTTGTTCCATCGAGAATACCTTTTTACAACTCACGAGCCATTCCACAGCACCGGAAGGCCAGATATCTCAGCATATGCTGGATTTCCTGATGCAGATGCAGGACCCGGCATGCAATGATCGCGTCTGGTAAGTATATATCCCCTTCATGACACTCCACCATGAATTGAATTCGCGTATCCTAGGTTCAAGTTGCATGGTATCGTACCTCACTGCTATTACCGTTCTTATGACTGTCACTTACAATACTTGTTTGCAACCCAGAGCCTGTCTATCGACGATGCGAGAAGGAATTCAAGGATTTCGTGGAGGCACTCACCACGATGCTTACTGAAGTAGACCCTCAGATCCCACCCTTACCTCCAAAGGACGTTATTTATCGAATTTACCGCGATGTCCGTGTGACTACATCTGTGCGCGTTATCTCACTGAGCGAGATTTAGGTTCGTTTCAGCAACGACAAGACACCCTACAAGACTGGATTCTCTGCAGGTATTTCGAGAAGCGGCAGAAAAGGGATATTTGCTTTCTGTGAGTGTCTGTTAGATGTCACTTCGGCAGTTTCCGTCTGACGCGCACATTTGAGATCATATGTAAGTGTTGTTTCTGTGGATATTCTGCCTTACTCAAGTCTGCACGAAATCAGAATGAGTGAGTTTGTGGCCTTTGTCAATTTACTGTTTTCGTATTCACGCTTCATGTGCAGTCAAACCAGGAGACGAGAGTATACTTGCTGCTGGGGCATGGTGTCCAGCCAAGAATGAACTCAACATGATAAGGTAGAGCTTCCACTTTGCCCGACAGATCTGGTGGAGATTCCTTACCCTTGTGCAAGGAATCATATAAAACGTTCCTCGGACCGTCTTCGCGGGATCATCTCGGAGCCAGAGTTCGTGGCACACTTCGGCGAGCCGCACCGACATCCAAAGGGAATACGCCAGAACGTGTTTGGGGGTGAAGATGAACTAAAGACGGCGCCAAAAGGAGTAGACAAGAATCACAAGTACGCTTTATCGATCTTCAGCCACTGATCACCTACCGGTATTTGAAAACCAGGGACATTGACCTTCTCAAATGCCGGTCTCTAGTCGTCTCCCGAAGGTATGTTCCGGGGCGGTCTCTTGGTCAACTGGTCGTGTTGATCTGCTCCCCGTCTTGCCCACCGACAGGTTTACCGATGATCAGGTACTAAAGGGAACATTCGTCCAAGAACTTGAAAAAGTTGCACGGATTCTCCGCCCCTTTGTTCACTGGTGAGCAGGTACCTATCGAATATGACTTCTGAGAGCTCAGTCATTCTTTGATCCAAAGTCTCAATGACATGATGACATTACCCGTGGAAAGTGACTCCAGCGATGATGACGCGCATGAGTGAGTTCGTGGTGACTCTCGAGTCGGGCTTGAATGATCTATAGTGTCTCGGTACATTTGAGTAATGGATGATCTCGCAATCGCTAGCACAAACACCACAGAACCAAAATGACTAGCATAGTATACAAACACATGGTGCGATCAACGCATTGACAAGAGTGATACTAGGACACATCAAGTACAACATGCTTTACACGGTCTACAAGTTGGACTCTGTCCAACTGTCTGTTCATCCGCCTTCGTCCTAGTCTTAGACGACAACCGAACTGTCGTCGGTGTAGATCGGGAGGTCTCCATATTTCATCCCGCCTTTGAGATCTTGCGACCACTGGGTCATCTTTGAATTCCCGTAGGAAGGCAGTGCGTCGTCGCTCGCGGAAACGTACTGAGATATCAAGGTCATCAGTTCATTGTGACCCAAAGAACGCGCGAAAGTGAAAGCGTCCTTACTGGGGGCAAATAACTGTCACGATCAAAATGGCTCTTCTTGATCAAGGGGACCGTTACCATCAACACCTGGGGGGAAAGCGATCGGTCGTCGGTCGGTGGAAAGTACTATGACACTATTGGCACGTACAATGGCATCCCTGAACAACCCAGGCAAACTCGCCCTCCAAATGGGAGCGGCTCCGTATGAGGAGGCAGAAAGCGCGTCGGTTCTGGTCCATTGCTCTACCAGCCTAATCACGCGTACTTTTCCCTGGGTAGCGACGTTATCACTCAGGCGCGCCGGCATGGAAACGGGGAGAATACACACCAGGTATTTCCAGACAACCATAGGCGCAGCCAAGACAATCCACATCGCGATCGTGACTGCAAGACAGCTGAGTCGGACATACCACACTTGTTGGTCTACGTTATCGTTGGCGTCCTCCAGCGCTTGGATGGTGACGTAGTAGGTCGTGATGGGGACCAAAAAGGTCAGTCTCCACGAACGAGATATCAGGATCTATGCTGGAACGGGGAGGGGCGATTGGAGACGTACACCAACATGACGACCAGATAGGCTCTCTCAAAGGTAGGCCGAGAGTATTGTGATGCTAAGCGGGTGAGAGTCGACACACGTACTTCCCACGTGTTGGGTGAAACCTATGCAGGGAGTCGATGAGTTCGCTCAAGCGAAAGCGACAGGGCAGATATCGTGACGAACGTAATCCTTCAATTCAAAAGGCAACGTAGGTGGGGCTTGAGAGCGAGTCAATTCCTGTTCATAATTCAGTTCTCCAGTACAAAAGCAGGATATAAGCGGATCAGCTCACGACTGCGACACCAGTGGTGGCTCGTTTTGGGTCAACTGAGAAAGGGACGTTCATGGCGGGATTGCTGCAAAAGTGAGGGACGGTTTTCGTTTGATTGTGAGTGACGAGTGAAGTCGTCGGTTAGGTAGGAGGACCAGCTCCAAGCGCTATCTGTCGTGTCTTGCCAGAGATGATTGAGACGGGGGTCGTGGTCTTTAAGCAAGTCGCAGCAAACAGATATTTTGGGGTTGCGCAGCTGGGCGACATGACAACAACAGTCTGGTTGGCAACGAGTTCACTTTTCATTGTTTCAAGTCGTTGCTTGAGACCAGTTGCCAGTGGGTACTATCATTGGACATCCACAGCTGCGGGTATGCACACTCAATTGTTTGTATGAAACGGTATGGGAAATCCTAATGGTCGACATCGATGAAATCAGATCATCACTGTTTCTTGAGCTGGGCGATCGGTAGGCGGTATATGGGCAGAGTGAAGTATTTTCGTGTCCCTCCCCATCGTCCATCGTCCCCTGGGTCATCCAGTCCAACTTCGACATCATCCCAATGGACCTCGGCTCCAATTTCAGACAGATGGCAATCAGAAATGCGAGTGTAGACATCGTAAAAAAGCGCATCTCGATGCCTCTGGTGAGCATCCATCTAGAACCCTGAGAAAGAAGGACGCAGACATACTCGTCGCGGCTAATCCATTGAAAAAACTAAACCGGGCATCAGATCCATCTAGGAGGTCTGGTAGACGTTTGAAGAACCTGTGAAGCTCTGCAAATATGCCAAGAGTCTTACTTTGTCCGAGGACGCCGAGCTCACCATCATAGTGTTCCGCGAATGTGTCGACGTAGATGGCATCAAACTTGCCCAGCCCGACGAACTCATCGCTGGAGAGTACGTCTTGCCACTTGCCTTTCAGAATCTTGACGCCCGCCTTCTCATGCCATCCCCTGTCTTCCAAGTGAGCGAGTACATTGGGGTGTGCCTCGATGATGATATGGAGAGATGGTGGTCTGGAGAGGGACTGAAACATGGTGTCGATCTTGGAAAACGTTAGACACGAACACGTAGAGCGGAAGCGGGATTAACGAACGATACCCAGACCGAATCCGATGTTGAGGACTTTTAGTCCATGGCCCAGCTTAGGGTGACTCGAACAAAGTTCGTCCACTGTTTTACGCACTGGGCACTGCCATATGCAACACGCACGTGGTCGGGCAGACAGTCAAACAGCTTACTGATCTTACGTTCCCATCCCATCATAACACCTACCTCTCCACCATCCTCGAGTTTGAGAAGGCATATTTCTTGACCCTTGTCATCTCTGGTGTATTGTAAACGGGAAGCTAGGAATGCATCGGTAGATCCGGCTGCCGAGGGATCGTCTTCACGGATCACCAGGGAGGAGGGTGCTTCGATCAGTGATGACTTTGAGGAGACGAGTGCAAGAAGTAATTCTATGAGAGTTTCAACCAGTGTGAACGGAAAGCAATTGTGCATGAAGCACCTGTACGAATGCCAGCGTCACGGATAAGGGTATAACAAGCGTCGTTGTTCATGGACAGCGCGATGTCACCTGCCGTATTTCCAAGGTTGTCCACTGATGGGTGGGCGGAGTGAGGGTCGGAGACGAGACGATAAGAAGGACTCGCCTGCGTTCCAC
Source organism: Boletus vinaceobasis (assembly GCA_038092335.1). Lineage (NCBI taxonomy): Eukaryota > Fungi > Basidiomycota > Agaricomycetes > Boletales > Boletaceae > Boletus > Boletus vinaceobasis. The sequence continues at coordinate 34,420 of JBBPQE010000032.1, forward strand.
GGTGCGCCTTCTTTGAGGAGTATCTTTATAAGCTGGTTGTTGCCGACATACGCGGCGGCCTGCAAGGGGGATGTTCCTTCATTGTCCTGGAACCAGAGTGGTGCGCCCGCGTCGATGAGGCCTTGAATGTTATTCATGGGCTCCTTTTCAAGGATCGCCTGGATCAGGGTGGTTCCAAGTTCTGTGAGGGCATTTATTTCCTCCATAAGTTCGACATCTTTGATAATCTGAATATCTGGGTCGTGAGGGTTATTCTCGCTCATCGCGAACGCTGGTTTTGGGGTTGTTTCTATTATCAAGGAACGAAGTAGAACGGTGTCATTTTATTCATTGTCTTGATAGAATCAATGTACTCACCCATGTCTTGATAGAATCAATGTACTCACCCACTGGTGGCAGTAGTCGGAGAACAGATTGGATGCGGCTCAATTAGCGCCTGGATCACGCAGCCACCTTGATCATCTTCCAGTTATGCCCACCATCCGCTAAATGATGGTAGATCACATAATAGCGGGTTGGGCTTGGCTAGCTACTGGGTGTCGCACAAACGGTACCACTGTAAGTACTGTCACAGTAACATCTAGTCATCGCTGCGGACCGCCAGATCTGTAGTGGCTGTGTTATGCTATCCGAGTTGTCAAACGCCACTCTGGGCGTGACCTGGCTGAACCTGGCAAGGCCAAGCTATGTAATCCTCTTCCTCATCAACTGCGATGGCAAGTCATGGCCCGAGCGAATCCTCCCCATCATCACTGGATGAGTCTTTTTCTACGCCTGTCAAATACAGGTTGTACAAGAGGAGGTTCGTCGGGCTACTCGGCTTCGTACGTCCCATCTGGCTTTTTTTTGGCTTCTCTTCTCACCACTGTGGGCCCAGGTCATTCTTGGCTTCGTCACTGGCCTGCCATGGGCCTGGTTCGGTCCGATTGCCACACAAAGTATCCTTATCACTTCCTTGCTTGTGTCCCACACTCATGCTTTGTTCCAGCTGCCACAGAATTTGCCATAACTGTAAACCAAGTCAATTGGCTTAGTAACACTATGTCTTGTATATACATCCCTGTCTCCCTCCTTGTCCCCATTTTCTGCTCTCGTTTTGGTATCACTCGCTGTGTATGTCCCCCCCTCCGCCCCCCTCTTCCCTCACTGATTTCCTCCCCTCTAGGCTCAAACCGGCGTTCTCCTGGCCCTCATCTCCGGGTGGATTCGTTATGCTGGCACCTCTACCTCTCTGTCACCCCAGTCCACCTATGCCCTTCTCATCCTTGGTCAGGTAGTATCACATCCCCTCACATCCTCTCATTTCCCCTCATTCACTTCACCCCACAGATATTCTCTGCATTTGCACAGCCCATATTCCAGGTCCTCGGTCCCATCTATTCTGAAACATGGTTCGATCTCAAGAACCGCACTACCGCAACCATGGTCATCGCAGTCGGTCCGTCCACCCCTACCCCCTCATACCCACCCTTCTTATTCTCTTGTTTATACAGCCAATCCAGTAGGCGCCGCAATCGGCCAGCTACTCTCTCCCCTCGTCGGTACCCCCCGCCAATCGGTCAGTTATCCCTATCACACCACCCTACATATCCCCCCACCATACTCATCACTTCACCATCCCCTTAGATTTTGATTCTAGCAATCATTACCACAGCTGCCACACCCGCCGTTCTCTTCATCACCGATTCCCCCCCTACTCCCCCCAGTGAGTGCCCAACCCTTCCCCTACTTCCCAAAATCACCTAATCATCCTCTTAGCCTATGCTGGTTCCAAACTTCCTCAAACCCTGACGTCTCTCTGCCGTGCAGTCTTAGGTTGGTCGGTTCCACGAGATGCGTACATGGTCCGGCACGAACGCCTCGACTTCATCATTGTCACTCTCATCTTTGGAGTATTGGTTGGCGCTACCAATGCTCTCAGTGTATTGTCGGCCCAGTGGTTCGTAAGTACCATCCCTTGCCTGTCTGTCTATCCACACAACTCTACAATCGCTTGCTCCTCAGGAACCAATGGGATATTCCGACACGGTCGCTGGATTAATGGGTGCATCCTTGCTACTTTCGGGCCTTGTCGCTTCAATCGTCACCGCACCATTATTTGACCGAATTTTCACCCATAGGCTCGGTATCACTCTCAAGGTACTGGTCCCTATCGCAGCAGTTGGTTGGTTTTCCTTGATTTGGGCAGGTAAGGTTCTTTTTCCCCCCTACTTCAACTCAACTCTGACTGCCGCAAGTCCGGCCAAATAACACCGCCGCGCTGTTTGCCATTTTCGTTGTCATCGGGATATGTTCCATGACGATGCTTCCTATTGGTCTGGAGCTTGGAGTCGAATTGACGAGGAATGCAGATGCGAGCGCGGCCCTTTTATGGTGCAGGTGAGCAGGCATTCGCAGCGCACTTTAGCTGCACTCACGCCTCACAGTGGAAACTTGTTTGGTATCATTTTCACCCTCGGTGTGTTTGCTCTCGTCTTTTTATCAAATATACTAATCAGCTTATTCGATTCAGTGGAAGGCGCCCTTCGTGCCCCCTCAACCGCAAACCCACCATACAATATGAACGATGCTCTTATCTTCAATGGGACGGTCGTTATGGTTTTCGCAGTGACTGTATTCTTTGCGACCGTGCGGCAAGCCCGCCGAGAGCTGGACGAGAGTATGGCAGCAGAAAGTGCCGTCCGCATGGTTTCCAATCCTAATATCACACGGAAACTCGAGGGAATGTTCGAGTCGCAGGACGACTCCTTGGCATCGTCGGTTTGGACAAGAAGCTAGATGTAAGAGGTGGATGGGAGGATGTAAGAGGTGGACGGGAGGGCGGACTTTCGCAGGCATGATGTGTGAGATGGAAACGTCTGAGTTCGAGCTCTACCCGCCAGTTTTTGGCATGTTTTGTATTCTCTCGTGACCGCTCGCAGTTTGTTGACTTGCCACATGCATACCGACTTACAGTATATACCCTCACCTACACACATGCTGTTGCTTATCATTGCACTTGATCAGATACCTGACAAAACTTCCCGATGGTGTCAGCAATTGCATGCTTTCCTCTCCAGCTCTTCTGGACCTTATTTCAAGGACCTGTGAGGCTGAACGAACTTGGTCCGACCAAACTGCCGAAGTCGTCGTATACCGTAGTAATGGTCCCAAGCCAAGTGGGACTTGAATATTATTTGAATCCGGGTGACATTCATGATTAGTATCCGATACTACACGTTCTCCTCACACCAGCTTAGACTCTCCGGGGAATCTTTTGTTTTGGGCAACGAGATCGTCTGTTTCGACAGAACCAGGCGCTACTATCATTGCTCACTCGCTTTCTTAAACCCCTGAAAATATTTTTCCCTGAAATCCTTGTGGGCTGGCGCACGCGAACTTCCCACATCATTGACAGAGTCGAACGTAGGTGGAGGATAACTCTCTGTCGTCGCCTTGCGAATCGTGATAAGCTACGAACATTGAATCAGTCCACGTTACATTGCTCAAGAGCAGTTCACAAATATCCCACCCGTCTACCCCAACTTCCGAACCCTTGCACAGAATTCGCCACGAGTTCCATTCCCTCGCACAGCGCAGCTTGGACGTCCACTTCCTCGTACGATTCTGTCACCGTGGGAAGGAAAAATACGAGTAATCCGCGTGGTCTGAGTTGGTAGCGAGCAAAGAGAATGAGATCGGCGATCAGGGCAGAAAGCTCGTATGGCTTGGTGGGCGGGATGTACGGTTCATTCGGGTCCCTGGAACATGTCCATATCAGACGTCGGTGATGGTGTCCGTGGGAGGGACTTACGGTCGAGGAGTCTGAGGGGCTGGCCTGTCATTACGGAGCTTTTTGCGTCCGAGGCGCTTGGCACCAGCCCGTACGCCGTCTGGGTCCATCCGTCAGACTCTGGCTCGTTCCACGAGGTAAGTGTATGACCAGATCAGGGGACGTACATGGTGGGTCGGTGATGATAGCATCAAAGAGTCCACCACATCTCCAAGGGTGGTGCGTGACGTCAAACGTGCAGAGGTCCACGATCCGCTGCGCGACCCCGTATTGAGCAGCCGCGCGGATGATACCCGGGGTACCAGCTTTGGAACAACGTCAGTTCAGGACATTGCATCTCACGTGGACTAGGGGCGAGGACACGACCTTTTCCGCGCATTTGTCGACCGTCAATGTCAGACCCGTACACGTGAGCTCCAAAATATGCTGTTGTCTGGTCACGGTGTCGAGTCATACGCACGCTCATGCAGTTGTGTATCGGGTACGCACGTAGGCCATGCTTCCAGTTCCGATGAAGGGGTCGTATATGAGCTTTCCTGGTGCGGCCTACCACAGCTCGGGCGCCTGGTCGATTATCACGACAAGAGGCAGCTCACCTGCGTCTGGTTGGCCATCAACAATGAGATCTCTGCTTCCATGCTTGTGTTCCCAAAGTATGCCCGCTTTTTCACGTCGAACATCCTGATGAGGGTCCGCGCCGTGCCCTCTGCGACCTGCCAGTGGGTATGACAAGGTGCTAGGCGAAGAAGGGGATAATCGAATAAAACGCACCAACCTGCCGAAATAAGCTTGCTTGAATGCACCGTCTACGTTTCGGCACCCGTCGGGTCTGCGACCATCCTCGTCTGAATCCAATATGTCAACATTTGGTTTCGAGTGGTCCTACGACACGCACATTCTTCGAACACCCCGAGCGTAATCTCTGGGTTCTTCATCTCGATCTTTCCCAAAAAGTCCATGTAGGCAAAACTTTCGATCACGTTGCGCTGGCGGCGTTGAGAAAGGCCGTGATTGTATCCAATCACAGTGAATTTGAAGGAAGTATCTGGGATATAGCGTTCCCAGAGAGATCGAACGCGTTTGTTCGCTTCATGTAGCTCATCGTAGGTCGACCCCTGTGCGTAGAATTCGTAGACCGACCTGGCAAAGGGAGGGTGAGCGATACATCGGGGCAGTCAAGGAGCGTACTTGATCAAAATACATCTGTCTGCGAGAAGCCTCGCATGTTCCTCTTCCACCAACCTGAGAATCATGAATGGTCGCCCGGCGGCATTGGCGAGATCCTCGGTAGTATAGTGGTCGAATCCGACTTGAAAGCCATGAAGCTCTGCTATAGACCGGAGCTCTGGAACGCGGAATTCCTCGTGTGCTTGAGCAAAGACGAAGAGATAGTCGGAAGGTGACATCTCGACTGCGTTTGGTCGAACTTCAAAGGACTCCTCGGAGGTGCACGTCCTGAGGGAGTTTCCGTCGAGACACGCACTGATGTGTGCTGGACAACTCGGATACACCTAGTAACTTTTGATGTCGACCACCACCCCAAGTCTGGGACATGTCGTGCAAGCCGTTGTAAGCTCTATCGACGAGGACAGCCGTAAGCCCACTGACCCCACAACCTCTTATCGGATGAGCCGGTGCTGATGTCCCAGTTTATACTTGCAAACAGTCGAGGAAGGCATCGACAAGCTTCGTGCGTTGTTCCCAGACACAACGCTCTTGGCTGCGCTTGACCTCGTCGACCGCGAGAGCGGTACGTTTGCCTCCTTCTATCACACACGTTCGCTCAGATCGTCGGTCTGCAGTGCTCAAGTACCAGACGCCGTGGGGGAGATGCCATTATGAAGTCCTCGGGTCCACCGCGACGTACAGCGTCTTCCCCCGTCTGGGTTGGTCGCCGCACATGTCTTGTTACTGCACCTGCCCTGCTTTCGCGTTCGCGGTCCTGATGAGCGAGTCTCACCTGATGGTAAGCCTGCATGTCATGACATTTCGCACCCCACATCATGGTCGAGCTCTAGTGTAAGCATGTGCTCGCTGTCCGTCTCGCAGAGCAACTCTCGAAATGTGTCGAGCGTCCCATTGGCGACGACGATCTCCTTATGAGGCTCGTGTCCCACATTCAATAAGCAGAAACGAAGTCTCCAGGAGATGCAAAGTATGGATATAAGTAACAAACTAATACTCTATCATTATTAACAAATAGAGTATAACGTATTTAACTTTGGATCGTCTCCTGAACGCGCTGCGCTGAGGTATGGCGTCGCAATGATCAGAGCAAGTCGTCGACTGGTCCTGACTTGCTATTGTCGACTAACACTAGCCGTTTCACTGATGAAGCTCTCTACCTTCTGACCGGGCGAGTGTCTTCTGTCTCTTTATCTCTCTTGATCCTCCCTTGGAGAAGTGATGCGTATTGTCCCAACTCCTCGATCAGAGTCACGATCTCACCCTTGGTCGGGGTCATGCTGACCCCCACATCATCGCCCTCTAGTTTGCCGCCAGAGCTCTCATCGTCGGTGAGATCCTCCATGTCTACATCCGAGTCCGGGGACTGCGTGCGGGCGCCAGAAGGGACCCTGACATTCCGGTTAGACATCTGCTCCGAGCTGTCTTCAAGGCCAGCCTTGAAGTGGACCCAAGACGCCAGCTTCGTAATTTCCTCGGGCTCCCAGAATCCCCACCACTGTTCTTCGTCACCCTCCTCCTCCTCCTCCTCGCTATCGTCGTCAACAAGGGTACGTTCTGCGATCGGAGGTCTCTTTCCCCAAACAGCAACAAACCAGGACCACTTTCTAAGTGCGCTACGGTCTTCTTCGGACGGTACTAGGAGCTTGGGACGGGACCTTTGTGATTTGTGGGCATGTCCCTGGGAATACGCCTGAAGCAGATCTAGAGCATCTTCGCGCTCGTTCATCCCTGGTGTGAGAGCCCAGTATATGCGCCCTTCTACGTCTCTCCCCAAAGGTGAGATTCGAGGAATGTTTGCGTACGAAGTCACTTTCAGTGCATCGTCGATAGCCGCCACCACGCGCTTGTGATACTCCGTCCTTGACTTGTCCAGCTGAAAACTCGTGTTAACAACGTGATTCTTCATTGGAAGAGGTGGGCGATTACCCGTTTCCCTGTCGTTTTTGCGCGCTCCTTTTCCTGCTCGAATCGCTCATTCTCGAGGCGGTGCGCCTCTCGCGCCTCCTTGGCCCGTTCCTTGGACTCTTGGACTCCTGCTTCGAGTTCCCGCCTCACTGCTTCAGATTCGACAGCGGCATTTACGAACGCAGAGATGACAGGAACAAGCTGAGCTGTGCGGAGAACGCTGATACTCCCCGTGTTTGATTGATTGGCTCCGCTACGTGTCCGGATGATAGAAACGGACTCTGGGGGAGGTAAAGGGTCCGGAAAAGAAAGAGGAAAGCTAGTGGAGGTGGAGCGAGAAGACGTCGATGCGTTCTCCTGCCAATCACGGAGAGTCGCAAGAGCAGCCCATATCTTGTTGAGGTGTGCGCCGCTTTCTCTTATTGATTTTACGGTGGCCTTCAGATGCTACAAGTTCAATCAGGATCATGATGCTGCGTACATGTAAAATGGGGCCTACCTTCTCGCGATCTTTTTTGGCATCTACCATATTCAAGAGACTGAGAAGGAGTGATTTGAGGCAGGCTTCACTGACCCACGGGACGAGATCGTCGTCCTCATCCTCGAGATTGCGAGTTCGTGATGACCTTATTTCATCTAGTTCATTCAAATGGGTACGGGAGAGCTCCAAGACAGAGGAGAATCGCAGAGCAAACTCGCGGATATTGATACGTTCTTCAGCCTCAGTCTGCGATAGAGTTGTACCCGCGCGTGTCCAGACAGGCTTTGCGAGCAACTTTGGTTTAGGAAGAGTCTTGACTTTGGTCTTCGGTGCAGGCTTAGCTTTGGATTCTGTCTCCGATTTTGAAGACTGGGCAGTCTGCTTGGCGCCACCTTTGACAGGCGCTGAGAGGGATATGTTATTACTGTCGTGCTTCGAAGCAACACCATGCTGTTGCTGTTTTGTCTTCTTCTCACCTGGCTTATGTGCCATCGGACCCTAGAGAGCGGATCAGATGCGTTGTCGACCATGATGCAGCAAACTCACGGCAGCTTTGGGGTCTTGGCGCAGCACATCGGCGGCCGAGGTGAGACCGGATTGGCGTGCTGCATTGGCAAGATTCCTGGAAGCACGTGGTATCAGTTTGAATTTCGTTCACGAGGATGACCGCAAACCCTGTCGGATGCAAGCCCTTAGCCTTTCTGCACGCAACGCAGTTGCAGACGTCATTGCATCGTGGACACCTGATGGCAAGTCGATGATCTGTGACATCCAGCAGGATGGGACGGAATGGTTACCTGAAGTGATACCCCACTCCGTGGACATGGTTATCCTGGTCTGTTTCACCATCGGCAAGGATATCTTCGAGGAGAAGACCGTAGCGATTCTTGAGGCAAGGCTTGCAGTACTTGGCGTTGCACCTGCGGCCCTTGCGGTCTTTTGCGGTGCAACGGACAGAGACTGAGGGCGATGTGAGTGCATGGACTACGGGAGGAAGGGGGTGAGACGGACCCGTGGTGCAACGCTTCTTGTTGCATTGATGGCAGTAAACGAAACCATTGGGAAACTCGTCCGTCGCGTTCGCGACGGGCTGTGGCATAATGTCTTTTGAATGCTTGTTTTTTTTGGTTGTTGGCTGGTCGACAACGGAGGCCTCGACATCGAGCTTTCGTTTGTTGTGGGGAGGTGCGGGGGGCGTGCTGGAGCTCATCTGAGAGGCAGATGAACGAAACAACGCGTTTTCTTTGTGGCCCACTGATGGCACGTGCGGGAGATGCTTGAGCGGGCCCCGCAACGATGGCAGCTCGACGAACACCTGCGACAATCTGCGCGCAGTGCCACCCATCGTCTACAATGTTCTGGCCGCTGTTCCCGTCGTACTCAACGTTGTCCGCGACGCGTCCAAAATTGAGTCCGCCGCTTCCCCGATGTCATTGGCACGGTCACGTGCCCATTCATTCCTAAGCCTACCCTCAACAGAAAATATTTCGCTTTGACAAGTCAGCTCAAAGTTCACTAAAATTCATCTTCCATGTCTCACGCAGACCACACACGAGACCCTTGGTAATGCGCACGTTTTCCTCCAAGACCTCACTGACAACTATCCCAGCCCATGGGTAATTCTCAATGACTTTGGAGGTGCCTTTGCAATGGGTGCCGTGGGCGGCGGTATATGGCACGGCATTAAGGGTGCCCGAAATTCTCCACGAGTACGCGCCTCAATCCCTTCTCTTTCCCTTAGTAACCTCTCTTCATAGGGCGAGCGTCTTGTGGGTGCCATCTCGACAATAAAAGCACGAGCGCCTGTAACCGGGGGTAACTTTGGGGTCTGGGGTGGCATGTTTTCAACATTCGACTGTGCGGTCAAGGGCTGGCGGCAAAAGGAGGATGCTTGGAATGCCATCATCTCTGGTTTCATGACCGGTGGTTGCTTAGCTGCTCGCAGTGAGTCTTTTTGACGTCCGGTATCTCCCAGAACCACCTTGCCATCATCCTTGTGCATTCGGATCAATCGCTCATGCATCCCCAGGTGGTCCAAAATCCGCTCTAGGGTCAGCCATTGCTTGTGGTATTCTACTCGGTGTTTTCGAGGGTGTCGGTGTCCTACTTTCCCGTGTCTTCAGCGAGGGAACACGACCACAACTACCCCCACGTACGTATCTCCTCTCTTTCAATGACATCCCACCCAAGACAGCCCTCCAGTACCAGAAAGCATGGCACCACAGCCTTCACCCGCCAGCCACTAGACGTTACATATTTTATCTTGCTTTACTACCCATCTCAATGTATAATCGCCATTCAATGCACGGATGCTTTGGCCGATGGCAAGGCACGTATATTTTATTTGCAAACTCAGGAATGTAATCAACTCCAATGAGTCATTGGTATCACGCTCTCGTTGCAACTTTCCGGATTGCTTACCTCGTGCAGGATTTGGCATCAGACTGGCTGCAGAGCATCACAGCTTTTCGGTCAAGATTGCAAGTGGAAACTCTTCTAGTACGTTCGTTTCTCCCGTTGGCGCTGTGAAAGCCGTTGTTTTTCTTGGAGCTGCCACGGGTTCACAGGGTTCATGTCAAGTGTAGGTGATGCAACTTCGACCGTCCTTCCGATGTCCTCCCCGATATCGCGGATGAGCACAACCAATGCCGAGCCTCCCTATGCTCCTGCAAATGAGTTGTACGCTCTCCGAGCTTCAAAGTCGGGTGTTGCCGGCCCTCGGAAAATGGACCTCGCTCGCAGTACAGGACCACATATCGGGGTGTGCAACACTCCCGCTCTCGAGCAGGCATTCGAGTATGCGGGCGAACGTGGAGACCTCATTGCCCACGAGCCTTACACGTCGATTGACCAAGTCCTGAGCCCCGGTCATGCCCCGACGCTGCGTCGGCAGTCAACGAAGCAGTTGATACATCGATTCGAATCCATGACAGACGCGGCAGAGATGGGTCAAGTTAAGAGACCCCCTGCTTCTGCGCGCGCATCTTCGGAGACCGACTCGCGCGACATGCACCGACCTTTTCTCACTGTTGCGTCCCGCAAGAGCAAGCGAAGATCTTTGAGTAACTCCTTGCGAAACTTCATGTCCGTCTTCAGGAAGAAGAAGGACAAAGAATCAGATGACGAAGATTGTGTTCCACCTTATCACGCTCCCGAACTACACATCGCCGTACCCGGGAAGCGCGCATCTCTTCCAAAATCCCAGTTGGTCTTGCATCCCTCGGGGAAAGAAACAGCTCTATCCCCCAACAGAGCCGTGTCCGTGCTCTCTGGGTCTCTGCTTTACCTCTCACGGCCGCCGTCGAATCCTCCCGTCTGGATGTCATGCACAGTGGTATTATACGACTCCCACTTATTAATTAATTGGTACACGATGCATGACACCCCTTCCAGTCACACCATCCAGCTAGACGGGTTTATGGACGTACGCTCTCTCAATGAGCGAGTGTCACGACTCGACAACGAAGGTGATCTGAAGTCCTTTGAGTTGTCCTTTGAGGGTCGACCAAGAGAAACATTTGCCGCGACTTCTAGTCAGGACCGTGCACGATGGGTTGGTGCGATCTGGTGAGATCCAGCGCCTGTTCCCCATTCCCAAATCTCATCTCGATGCAGGGACGCAGTTCTCAATTCACGACGCAGAAGTGAAACTGTGCATACATCGAAGCGCAGTGAAGCCCTTAGCATCAGAACAGATGTTACCCCTGAACACAAGGAAACCAGTCAATGCCTACAATCCACTTCACCTCCTGAAGATGCACGCTCTGAATACACATCTTCTACCGCGCCGAGGATTTCTGCGGCCCAGCAAATGTCGCCACCTATACCAGTTCCCAAGTCACCACGTCACACACTTTCTCCACTGTCTGTCTCTCCACCTCGTCCCCCAGCCCAATCCTCCAATGCTTACTCTCGGTCTAAAAGCCCTTCTATCGCCAACCTTGGAACGTTGTCTGTGGTCACGCAACGTCTTGCCCAAATTGAGCGCTCGGAACCTGTAAGCCCAGCACCGAGTGCTGTGACTTCATCCAGCGTGGGCACCGCTCTCCGGCGAGCACAAATCAACCACCCAACGCACCAAGGACGTCCATTCGTAGAGATCGAGAAGCTCCAGGAAGAGAATGTGGGGGGGAGCTGGAGTGCGGCCGTGGACACACCTTCGACGGACGCTTCTATTGTAATTCCACTTCCCAAGCCACCAAACGTGCCGCCTTCCGAGACCGCCTCTATGCGGAGTGCATTCAGGAGGAGTCGTGCAGAGCACCACCAGCCATCACCTGCACCGACACCGCCAAGTTCGCCTATGAAAGCATCTCCACCACTCGCGACGCCAGTAGCTACCTTACGGACCAAGCTCTCAGAGCCTGCAATTCGGGAACACGTCGAGAATCCGCCGACCTCCCCGCTCGCCGTTGGTGTGGAACCTCAGTTGGCGCCCCTAGCAGAGCTCATCAAGGATACTGCTGCAAACCACTATGACCAAACAGCGGGACTGGGTGAACAGATCATTTCGCTCCAGCAAGACATACATACTCTCCCAAACGAAATACAGGTCTTGTTGGGGCAAGCGGTAGCTGCAGTGGCCAAACCAATATCCAACTCAAATGGCTACATCGACAATGTGAATTTGCAGAGCGTCTTGACCAGCCTCAAAGAGTTGAGGAAGCAAATCCTAGCAAGCTCAAAACACCCACAGATGGATTCGTTGGTGAAGATGTTCGGGGGCTTGCAGACCCAACTTGCAACGCTGGCCCCACTTCTTATGGAGAAGCTAGCGTCCATCGAAGCGCAACTGCAACTCCAGGCTACACGAGAGGCCGAGCAGCCTCCAACACATGTTAGAACTACGAGGAATCTAAATATCCCCCCTCACTCACCTCGCCCCTCGTCGCCGACTGAGAGTGGTTTTCGCGGCGGATCCCGCCGTACTTCTGTCGATTTATCAGATATACACTCGAAACTTGACGAACTTGCAACTCTGTACAAATCCAGTATTTCCACAGTGTCCACAGAAAAGGAGATCCACTGTATACCCCCGTCGCAAACTTCGGATGCTGATTCAAAGAAGGTCTGTTGTTGCCATTGGGGTGCTTCGAAGCTCAATTTTCCCAACCCTTGTAGCTCCAAGATATCTTGGATCACCTTAGGCTGGACGAAGAACAGCAGAGGCTCCAACTCGACCAACAAGCTGACAGCGTTCGTTACCTCAATGAATTGAACTCGGTATGTATCGATCACAACTCCCGACCTTTCTGCACCCGTTGAAACTGATGCAACCTTCGCAGTGGCTGGAAGCCTTCGTAAATGGTGGCACTGTTCATATCCAATCAGTAGCTGCAAACGTTGAACAACTTTGCTCTCACCTTGGCATCTCCTCGGAGAGTGGTGCCGCTGACGGACAGCCATCTAGCCAAGGAATGCTGAGCGAGATCAGACATCTTATATCATCCGTCCAGACCAAAACTTTGAGTGAAGGTCAGCTGCAGTCATCCGTCGGTGAACTGATGGATGTGGTCAGAGAACAGATGAACAACGGCACTGAACAACGGACCTCGCTCGGTACAGTTTGCAAGGCACTCGTTCTCAGTCGTCCGTGCTGACTCGGAATTGTGACTGGGATTTGTAGTGACGGATTCCGTGCTCGAGATCATCAATCGGCAGCGACACGAGCAAGAACAGATGCTCCGTGCCCTCTCGACAGGTAGGCATCCGTTGCTTAATTCGAAATGCCCTCGTTGCCTCGAATCTTTCCCGTAGAGCTCACGAATGAGATTCGCGGCGAAAGACTACGGTTCGTGGAAGCCATGAAGGAGGCTACAGCTATCAATGTACAAGGTAAGCCAGATAGGGATAGGAGAAAGCACGTCGCTGACATGGCGTAGCGCACGTTGAGCACTTCAAAGCTGAGCTGAGCCGAGAGGTGGCTGCGATGACTCAGAATGTCGGAAGACTGCACCAGGAAAAACAAGTTATTGAACAGCAGATTGCAGATTTGTTTGCGTTTTACTCAAAGCAGAAACAAGAGGCAGAGGTTCGTCTCGCCCACGCTGAGTACGATCTAGCTGAGACCTTGGCATTGTTTAACCCACAGAACAACGCACGCCGCAACGCACCTCCGAGGTCAGCAGGATTTAGTAATTTGCAGAATTTGCCCTCGTCGACATCGAAGCGACCGCGACGGCCATTGCCCCATCCTGTTTTCCAGAGGAAAGATTGAAGCGTGGTGCACTGCGAGATACTGGCGTGTGGCGGGAAAGCCGGGAGAGCTGGATTACGTTGTATTACTGTGGGTTCAATTCTGTGAACTGGGTAGTGGTCCTGACTAGTTGGACTCGTCTACATCTAATGTCTCCAGCTTGAAGAATTCCGTTGTTTAAACGAGCGTGATTTTATCTTGAGAGTGAGAGGAACTTCCTCGCATCTTCCCAATCCATCCTTTCTCGCTCTTTCCCGAGGAGGGCACCTCTACGCACCTCCTCAGCATCGATGACATTCCAATCATCGTACTGGGTAACCAGCCCGCACTTTATTCCCCGTTTGATCTCCTCAGGCGGATCCTCGGGATGAGGAACAAGGTTCGACATGAGAGTATTAGATACCCCTTCACTCCCATGTTCTCCGACTGGCGCGGTCTGCACAGTCACATTCCCAGTGCTGCTGGGCATAATGTCAGATAGAATTGCGTCAGCAACCGCGTAAGCGTCCATCATTGTCGTGGCTAGCACGCCTTTGGCGCCGTTAGCACTCCATCCGGAAGCATACATGTTTCTCAAGGGAATGCCAGACTCGGATAGAATGCGGCCCCCACGTGCCCGAAGGCGTGCGGAGGAGGGATCGAAGAAAGCCGTGGTCGGATCTACATGAAAGCCAAGGGACGTGACAACGAGGGAAGTAGTGAGCGTGGAAGTCTGATCTGTTGAGATTGCGCAGCCGGTAGGAGGATCAAGAAAGGTGTGTGCGAGGGTGAGCTCGGCAGCGGCGGGGGAAGAACGGGACGGCGTAAGAGCAGTAGGCGTGCGATAGAAATCGAGAGACCAAGTCTTCTGGGTGCTTCCAAACCGACTTTGAGAGCCTTTGTGAAGAAGCTCCAAGGTACGGCGCTGTTGGCGAGACAAGGTTGTCCCCTCTGGGAAGGTGAGAAGGGAGGGGTCAAGAGGAACCATGGAAGCGTCCGGGAGGCGCATCATCTCGCGCAGTTCCTTGTTCGTGAAAGCTGCTTCTAATGGACCGCGTCTACCAATGATGGAGACATGCTTGAGAGCGGACCGGGAGAGGACATCGAGAACATGTCCGGGGACATCGTATTCCTTGAGAACAGAGGGTGATGTGAGAAGCATTCGAGCGATGTCGAGAGAGACGTTTCCATTGCCTATGAGAGTGAGGTGGGTAATCTTGTCAAGGGCTGGCGCGGATGGGTTGGAGGGGTGCCGAGTGTACCAATGTACGAGGGAGAGCGCGGGAACGCAATGCGAGGACGGGGGTAAATCTGGATGGAGAGTCGGAAGCGTGCATCCGGTTGCGAAGAGGATGTGTGTGTAGTTCTGGAGGAGGGACGAGAGGGGGAGAGAGAGCGTGTGTGGGATCGCGGTGGGCAGCGCGTTGCCGACATGGACATTGCCAAAGAATCGGAAACGCGGGTCAGCAGCGGCCTGGTCGAACTTGTTCGTGCAGTTCTTGGACATTGTGAGCGAGGGCAGTCGAAGACGATGTCGCGCACGTACCTTGACCTCTGGATGGTCTGGGGCAACGCCATAGCGCACGAGGCCGTGTGGTGCCCAGAGACGGTCGAATATGTGCACTCTCAGCGAAGAAGAGGTCAGGTCAGCGTGGGGCACGAGCGACAACAACCGCGAGGCCACATAGAACGCAGACGGCCCACCGCCGACGATGGCGAGCTTCAAGTTGGCTGGTGGTGGCATGCCAATGAGACCTGAACACGTCCGGTGACCAATGCAGGCAACACTCAACACTGTTGCACTCAAACGTACGTCCTCGACTCGTTCACTACTCAGATGCAAGCTCATTCAACGAGAAGCGTTCATCAGGGCATTGACATGTCTCTCGCGATACGGCGATGACCTCGTCCTATATGCAGACGCGCAACACTTCACATTGAGCGCGACGAACTCCTCGCTCTCCGCATATTGTCGCTTCAGGTATGGGAGGATGTTCTTCTCGAGATACCGCGTAGGCGGTAGTGTGAATGGGGCAGGCCCCTCGGTTGGCAACCTCAGCGAACTCCAGGATGTCAAAGGACAGCTGCTCGTAAAGGTGCGTTTCGTGTGCACTCAGATCTGTATATGCGCTAATCCAATTGTCGTAGACACTGTTGTCGATATTCAGGCACAGAACCATCGAAAAGACAGTTGAACGGTGCGAGCTGATCATCGTTGAAGGCTCCTCCAGCGATCAGCCCCAGGAAGACGAGGACACACTGGAAAGCAGGCTTATCGTACGCTTACACTGCAAACACGGTGGGGGCCATTTTCTTTCATCGATAACGTGCAACTGTTCATATATTCTGCTAGGTATCGTAAAAACTCATCGTTTACCCCTTCTTATGCCTACTTCTCTCCTTTCGCCCAGCGTCCCAGAGTCTGAAAACGAATCACGACTCACCATCGGTCCTAGGGCTATCAAAGACATCACCGAGCACTTCCCCAGTGGCCGTGGCATGAAAAGTGACCCTCAGCTTGTGTGGACATTTGGGGACGCGGATGTTGATGTAAAAAGTCTCGAGTCGTCTATCGATACGAAAGGTCAGTGCCTCGCATGTTGCATACCAGTGTCCGTAATCTGCTCCCAGGCAGAGCACAGCTAGCCACAGAGCTCACCATCAGCGCCGACGAGTTCGATGTGTATGAAATAGCCGAGCCGCCTATCACCATCGCCTTCCATCTGCGAGAGTTCAACGTCTGTCTTATTGCTTGTTTGCGTTGTGCCTCAATGCTAACTCGACCGTTCGTACTAGGCTACAATCGCGTTTGCCGAATCCATGGCTTCAGCACTGGAGCTCCGTTTTACGGACCCTGCCGCGCCACTTTTTATCGACATCGAAGGCGACGAATCTGACGGTCTTTTTGTGATATCTACATCACAATTCCAAGGGACGACGTCTAACTCAAACACGAACACACGGAGCTCGTCTACACCCAAACCGCAACAACCAGTTGGACTGAAAAGACTGCATCCAGACAATGAGGCACAACAATCCTCGAATGTGTCAGTTTCAGACAGGGGAAGAAGCGAGACGCCACGTGTAGAGAAGGTCAAGAGATCAATGAAGGCGGTGCAAAGGACGGAGGTGATTGGGGCGACGAGTAGGGAAAACTCGACAGTGATAAAAGATGAACACATGATGCCGCCACCGCCGCTCGTCCCTAATCCCAATCGAACCCAGGGAAGTCGCTCGCTTGTTTTTCATGCATCGCAGAACGGAGATTTTGGCGCCATGGATCACTTTGATTCAGGTGATGTCGACGACGAAGCAGGTATCATCGGTGGAGACATCAAAGGGGGTGAAAATACTATCTTTTCTCACTCTGGCGATCCCCTCTTCTATCCACTGTCGTCGCAAATTGTTTCACCACCAGTCCCCTTGACATGCGAGCGACCCACGCAAACTCAGCGCGCCAAAACTCCACTCTTCTTTCCAATGTCGCAGCTCTCCCAACAAGATGAACAAGCGATTAGAGAGTCGGGGCTTGGTGTAGAATATATGAATCGGGAGGAATTAGAGGCCATGTTAGAGGGAGACGGGGAGGAAGTCGAATTTGACATCGCGAAGAACATGGAGTCAGGCGTCGGTTTCTCGGATGGGGGAGGAGACGGTGGAGAGAGTTTGGACCTGTTCGAGGACGAATTTGGGCCTACACAAGACGGAGACAAGGATGGCAGGAAGGTAAGCTGGTTCCGGTTGTTCTTCTGCGCCTTGCGTGTATTCAAGACGGATCATCTCTTAGGCATTCCAGCCATTGTTTGAAGATTGAGAACACGTCGGGTAGGTCCGTTTTGTCCATTTTTGCTACTTAAAGTTGCGGTATGGACTTCTACGAGTTCGGAACTAGTTTTGTACTTTGGTCCTGTGAACTCAAGACACTAATACAGTATGTGTGTACACCGCTTATGTACATATTTCCTAGCGTTCACGCTGAATGTCACTCATGTCTCGCCATGGTCACCACACAGTCTTCAAGTCTTTCCAGGGTTTCCTTCGCGCCAATGTAATCCACACCTCACGGTTGCCGCGCGCAAAGCAGAGGTATCGTCCCTTGTCAACCGGGGCCAACCCAGCCCAGACTAAACGACCAAGTGCAAACCCATGGATCCTTTACCCGGTCACAGCACTGTTACTTGGAGGTGCAGGGTACGTCGCGTATGAGAATTACCAACCATTCAGACACACATTGTCGGCCATTGTGCGTTGTTCCCGGATAGCTCGTATGTGTACAAGTTGTTTTTGGTACGCCGCTGACCGGAGACATAAATGATTCACCGTGCCGTCAACTTTCTGGCTGAATATCCGTCTGTTCAGGTGCCGCCGTCGCGGGAGCCATCGACTACAAGTATACATTTGCGCACAGCTACCTGTCCGAGGAGGAAATGCAGTACGCGTATTCGGAGTGTCATACGCGTAGTGCGAAGAGGGTACTGAAGGCACTCCTTGCAAACGGAGGTGCGGATGATTTCCATCACCACAGAAAGTGAAGCCCACGCAACTGCAATTGTGTCTTAGGCGTTTTTATAAAGTTGGGACAACACATGGCTTCGCTGTACGTGTGGAATCGTTGTCTGGATGACTATGGTGCTACCCCGTGAGGTTACAGAGTAGTTCTTCCGAAAGAATGGACGAAGACAATGCGGCCTTTACAGGACAAATGTGAGCCGACGCCTTATCAAGATGTAGAAGCGCTCTTCCTATCCGATATGGGAAAACCCATTCAAGAACTCTTCGAGGATTTCGACCCTGTTCCAATCGGTGTAGCAAGTTTAGCCCAGGTTCATGTCGGTACGCATAAGGAGTCGGGAAAGAAGACTGCTGTGAAAGTGGGTTTGCGTTTGGGATAGGTGTCGGGCCCAAAATTGATGGATGTATAAAACAGTTGCAGCATCCACACCTTGCAGAGTTTTGTGACATCGATATGGAGATGGTCGAGGTCACACTCGGTATGTTCATCCCTTTCCCTCTGCACAATTCCATAATGACATTTGAACGAAACCACTTCCGTAGGGTGGATCAAATATTGGTTCCCCGAGTTCGAATTCACGTGGCTTTCCGAGGAAATGCGCGAAAACCTTCCGAAGGAAATGAATTTTGTTCACGAAGCATCGAATGCTCGCCGTGCCATGGCTGATTTCGACCGCGTTTCTACTTCACTTTACATCCCCGAAGTAATCTCAGCCACGAAACGGGTGTTGATCATGGAGTTCATCCAGGGTGCGCGGGTCGACGATCTGGGCTACTTGGCAGAACAGGGGATTGATAGAAATAAGGTAGCATTGGAGCTTATGAGGGTGTTCAGTCGGATGGTGTTCTTGAATGGCTATTTTCATGCTGTGAGAGATAAGCCTTCGTTGGATAACGCGTTACTTATATTGTTATAGGATCCACATCCAGGTAATCCATCCTCGCAAAATTCCCGCCAATCGACAATGATTTACCTTTTCCCCACTGTCAGGTAATTTGTTGATTAGGCGTGCCCCACCCAAGTCACGTTCGCCGTACAATTTCGAGATCGTGCTCCTGGATCACGGACTGTATTTCGATCTCGATCTGGAACTGCGTGTCAATTACAGCAAATTTTGGTTATCTCTCATCACGAAGGCATCCCCAGAAACGCGAGCTGCCCGCCGCAAATACGCAGAGCTGGTCGGCAACATCACCCCTGATCTCGTGCGTGAGGTCGGTGCTGCCGGTAAACTTGAAGCTAACAAAATTTCAGTACCCTGTATTTGAGGCTGCAATCACGGGTCGCGCAGCGTTCGAAGGAACATGGGAAGACGAAGACTCCTCCGAAAACACGTTCAAGCGAGCTTCCAGTATGATTGACATGCTTCCTCAAACGGTGGAAGAGATGGAAGCGATTAGAGATGCGGTCATCAACCGCGAGGGGTTACTCATCTCAGTGTTGGATGTTCTTCGCAGAGTCCCTAGAAGGGTGTTGATGGTACTGAAGTTGAATGATTTGACAAGGTGAGTTGAAGTTGAGTCTCCCACATCTGTAGTTTGGGATGCAGGTTGAGATGACTTGTACATTTAGGAGCTTGGATCATGCGCTCGCGACTACACACTCGAGTGCTCGGATATTCTTGATCACTGCCAAGTACTGCATGACCGCAGTGTGGCGTGATGACCGTAGGCAGATACAAGAAGGTGGTCTTCGTACGTACGGCTGGCTTGGATCTTTGCGTCGTATGGTCGGTTGTTGGTGGTAAGCCATCGCTCTTCCTCGTGGGTCCGTCTCTCATGTTGTTGCAGGAGATATGCTAGGGGTTACTCAAGCATGACGTTTCTCGAGGTTGTAATGGATGTACAGGCATCCACTCTGAAATTTTGTGCATGGTTGCGAGGTCTTCGAAGGCGCGGTTTGGTGGGGGCATATCGAGCAGCTGCTGGGCTATCGGTATCGTGATGATGATCTGCCAGCGGTCAACGGTGAGGAAGACTGAGGAAACCAAAATTTGGATGATGCATTGAGATGGTAGATATCGGATACAAGTTGGATAAAAGACTCGAGCGCGGTACGTTGAAAACTATGCATTATGACTAGCTTGGACGGATTATTTCTTGCCTTGTTCTGCGAAGAGCGAATCAATGGTGCTGATGCTCCGTTTGAGGGCCTCCCACTGTTCCATAGCAAGTGAGATGCCTTTCTTCCCGGGCTTTTCATCGCCGTCCGAGCCATAGAACTCGCGTATGTCGACAAATACCTGACCTGTCACCATTGACAATGAATGGACTGGACGCGCATGTACAAGAAAGGACTGGCCTTTGAATGAACGGACGGCGGCGCGTTTCTTCTTCCCTAGATCCACGTACTTTTCATCCTCAGCGTTCTTGAGTACTTGAACGGCTGATTGTTTGTCTTCTTCGCGGGCTGGCGATGCCTGCAGGCAACATAGGGGTCAGCACAGAGAGGGAGGTCATGTGAAGACGAACCCCGTCGCTAGAATAATCAAACTTGGGCTTCTTCGCCGTTTTCAGTTTGGAGGATGCTTTGTTCTTGCCAGAGGGCGACTGCTGCGCGCACCGGAAAGTAGGAGAATCAGCTTGCTGTTGGTCGCGGTCAAGGCTCGGGAGGCACCTTTGGCTTCGTAGCTTTCTTGGGCTGCGCGTCGGAGTCGGACGCGCCATAATCAAGGTCCTCCTCGCCATCGCTGCCTTGCTTTCGCTTCTTGTTCCCCATCGTCGTCTACCAACCGTGTCTGAGTCGATTCTCGAACGTGTAGCGTTCAACACTTGAGAGTCTTTGCTCACCTGTGGGAATCTTGGAGCGCGTATGGGAAAGTATTTCCTGATATATTAAGCCCTTTACGTCGCCCTCGACGAGACGCCTCCCCGCCCCCGCTACTACCTCAGCCGCCTCCCTTGTCTTCTTCTTTTCACGTTCACCCGAGTTGCTAAGTGACCATCGTCTCAATCTTGTCGGCTGTCTTTTATCAACCCGCATTCGCTGCGGTACGATGAAGATCTTCCAAAAATCCAAGAGGGCGGCCCAACCCGTAAGTGACGACTTACCCCAAACCCGTCCCATGGTTTTATGCGTCTTATGCTTCCCCACAGCACCCTCAGGTGGCGGAGCTCATATCAAAGCTCGCAAACACCCCAAACGATGACGTCGCTAATGTTCTTGCCAACATCGAATCTTGGAAATGGCCCCGATCTGACCTCAATTGTTGGATCAAAGTCCTTGACAAATTCGACACAATTTTTGAAGAAGCTATCCGTGACTATGATATCGATAAGCTCCAGCTTAACGCATTCACCCCAGCAACCAAGCAGACCATCTCTGCTATCCTTAGGTTTGAGAGGCTGCTACTCGAGAACTCAACCAACCGCAAAACCTTCAATTCCTATGACGTATGCACTCCACCCCACCTACTATCACGTAACTCACGGTGCTCTTACCTTGCAGCGATTGATGAGCTTGCTTTTGACATCTGATTTGGATGTTTTGATCCTGGCACTGAATCTTCTGTTGCGTCCAGCCCAACAGTACTCCGCCCAACCGGCTGTTTCAGCTGCCCTTAGTATCTCTACACCGCGCCTACTCTCCCTATCAAAGCGTTGGCCCAATCTGCGTGAGCACGGCATCAGCCTTCTGGATCTCGCTAGTCCAAGTGGCGTACCCCAGGTTGACGTCCTCCCTGGCGAGGCTCGAGACGTAAATTTCGTGTACTACAAAACTGACTATAAGGAGAAGGAACAGAAACCTGAAAGTGGTGATGAACGCCCCGCAACCCCTCGCAGGCTATCCCTCCCACCTGGTTCCATAAACATTCACGTTGACGAGGAAACCCTGAAGAAGAAGGACGTTATGGGAATTCTAGCCGACATCCTTGAAGTGCACCCTCTTTCTGGCGACGATAAATATGAGTTGCTTTGCCGTATGCGCGTTGCAAAGGCGTTGGTGACTGGGAATGAAGTCATTCGGGAGAAACTTCTCGTCGTCCGACTCTTGGCTATCGCTATTTATGGCCATACTCATAGCGAGAATCAAGCCGCATCCTCGCTCTTCCTTTATGAACCTGATCTTACAACCCATATCGCTGAACTTTTACAACTCGATCGCGGTATTTCTACTTCCGTCCAAACAGCTGCCATCGCCGCCCTCGATTCAATTGCGAGATACCGGGGTCGCATTCAGGAGGTTCTGGGAGCCATAAACGCAGGTGTCAATCATGGTATCTTAATGTCCCTTCTTCGCAAGACCATCCTGGATGTCAACAATCCCGAATCCAAACTTCCAAATTCCTTCATTGACGCACTCTTGGGGTTCGTCACGTACCTCGCGCAGCATGCAGGGGGCGGCAATATGATTGTTGGCGCTGGTCTGGTCCCATTACTCGTGCAAATAATCGAGAACAAGCTCGCTCAGAGACTTCAAATGGTGTCCAAGGCGATGCAACTAGTGGACAATGTTCTTTATGGATACGCCAACGCATTTCAGTTATTTTCAAATGCGAGGGGTGTTGAAGTCCTTGTCGAAAGGATTCAGGTATGAACACAGTTCCTGTATCTAAGTCCCACAGATCTTATATTACCATTATTTTAGCACGAGATTGATTTCGACGTTACAATGTATGGCAACGAGACCCGCTCTCGTGACATCTTTGGATCGTGGGGTGAACTACCCGTCGCGCGCGCTGCTATTCTCAAGCATACGCTGAGATCGATACACCGCATGATGCAATCAACTGGAACATCTGAAGGCCTCCGGGGGTTGATTGATTCGACGTTGCTGCAATCCACCAAGAAGATCATCGAATATAGAGGCTTATTTGGACCGAGTGTCCTTCCGCTTGGTATGTCTAATTTGCTTGTCATTGGGTGCCGGAAAGTAATAGGTCCTAAGCGATGAATATCATGGCAACGTTTGTTCACAACGAGCCAACATCTCTTCCTACGATTCAGGAGACAGGGTTGCCCGAAGTCTTCTACAAAGCTATTGAAACGGGAGTGGAGCCTGTAATTGAAGTAAGTTCTTCTCTGTGTGGTTGTTCGTTTGTTATTGACCCATCTCCCACTTAGGTCATCCAAGCCATCCCGAATGCTATCGGAGCGCTGTGTCTCAACCAAGCCGGCCAAGATCAGCTCTCAGCTCGTCCGAGCATCATTCCTGGCATATTTTCCATATTCACATCCGAACGACACCTCAAAGTCCTGCGCGACAAGGAGAACGCGGTTCTCATAGGTACCTCGATCGACGAGCTCATTCGTCACCACCCCTCTCTCAAGACACCTGTGTTTGATGCTGTAAAAACCGTCTTCGGCAAGATCGAGGATCTGGGAGATGCATTTGTGATCCCAGAGGACAAGAAAGAATGGTACGGACTCTTACCCGTTCAACCCTCCGAGGAAACTGGGGCGCCTATGCAAGGTGTCGAGTCGGAGGGGAAGGAGTCAGAAAGTGGCTCAGGGTTGACGACCGACAGCCATGGCGAGGTATCTGGGGAAGATTTTTCTACACAGAGAGACCATGACAACAACGTAGTCATGTTTATTGACGTGATATGTAGGGTGAGCACTATTTTGGCGCTGGGATGCAAATGTGCTAACTACTCGCACTAGTTTCTCGAAGGACTTTTCCAACACCCCCAACACTGCAAGGATTTCATTCGCAATGCGGATGGGTTGGATCGAATTGGAAGGCTCACTGGTCTTCCTTGCCTTCCGTATGACTACGCTAACAGTGTGTCATCCGATTCGATCGTTCAGGTCATCCGCACCATGGCTGAGATTGGCCCGAACGAGGCACTCTTCTACCTTTCGAAACTTGTTGGTACCTCGCTTGCGGAGACGGAAGAGTTCTGGAAAGACCTCCCATCGGAGTCGAAGCTCGCACCAATGTTGGAGGTGACAGACGATCAATTGTCCAAAGTCAATCAGCACTTCCGAAACCTCGTAGCGTTGCACATCCGTGTCACTTTGATGGCGGACGTGTTTTCCACGACTGGCTATGCCCATGGGCGGTCCGCGGTGGGCCTGTTGCAGACTCTGATGTCAGATCCACCCAAGGTAGTAATGGACATGGGTGCTCTGCATCGTGCATCGATCTGGGAAAACATCCTTTTTAAGGCCCACATCGCTTCTAAGGGAATCGAGCTTGGGATCAGCGGGCATGGATCACCCCTTGAGAGGTCACCTAGTCACATTTCCGTTTCCCTTCCTGAGCCAACGAGTTTTGGCGTCCTCGCCAACGGTGTTGCGGTGGAATCCTCGGGTGCCAGGTCCTCACCAACGTCTGTGTTACCGTTGAAGAAGGAAACTCCCATAGACAAGAACGCCAAGGCACTCAAACACCTCACTCACGGCCTTCCGAGTGCACTTGCACCATTCTTCCAATGTTCGTGCTCATCACTTGAGAACCATTTGGTATCTTCTCACCTGGTGTCCGACAGCGATCGTCAAATTGTTCTACGCCAGAAGAAACCCCGATCCCGTGCAAAAGAAGCAGATCCTGGGTGCCTCCGATGTGATTGCAAGCATTATGATTAACCACCTCAAGGCGGAGATCGTTGGTGAGAACTGTAGGTGTGATCGTCTAACGTAACCGCTGACTGGTGATTTTAGGTGACAATCTATATCGTCTTGATTACTATAGTGTCATGCTCGGCTTGATGACTGTGTTATTGGTGGACGGTGGGCAATTTCAATGGACCGTTTGTGGGATCGGCTCTAATGAACCTGTTAGAACGTACCATGCAAAATACACTGCACACGGTCCTGCTTCTTTCGTTCCAGCGCGCCGGGGGCGTGGAGACGATATTCGACATATGTTCGATATTTTTGGATTCTATCGAAAGCGTTATGAATGTGAGACTAGAGGAACGGTCCGAACCGATGGTGCAGGAATTGGTTCATGCACAAGGAGGATTAAAGGTTGCCCTCCACCTTCTTTACCCCCTCATTTCCTCCAAAGCTCTCTTTGAGTCCGGGCAGACTATCTTGGTTATGACTCGCGACAAAAAGGACACGGATCCTGATTACTTCGAACCCCACCACTTCCTTGTTCGACTTCGTCTTGCAAGTGTCCCAATTCTTCAAAGAATCTGGGAATCGTCGTGGCTCCGGTCCGCGCCGTTGACGCTGGTCAAATCTGTCGTCCAACTTGTCCTTGAACTTACCGCCGCAGAAAATGAGGAACTTAAGGGCGAACCTCCAGCAGAAGGTATTCCTGGTGCAGGTTCTGCCATTGGGATTGCTGCTGGCTTGCATATGCGGAACACTGGGCCCGACGAGAACCGTATTCGTCAGTTAACAGACATGGGTTTCCCTCACTCCGCAGCCGAACGTGCATTAGCACGCACTCACAACAATGTCACCGCAGCTGCAGATCTACTTCTTTCACACCCATTCCCCCTTCCCCCAGACCCGGAACCAGAGTCCGACGTACAACAGGGTGAACTTGGAGGAGGTCTTGAACAACCTGCTGAATCCGCTGGCGAAGACGCGGACGAGTCTACCACTCGCGACGAAGAGATGGAATCAGAAGAAGTCGCATCATCCGCTCCACCCGAAGCCTCAGTCGGGCCCGTTTCTTCAGAACAGGGAAAGAGTTTGGAGGAGTTGCGTCAGGAATTGAATGCAACTCGCGAGCCATTAAAGGCAGGCCTGACTCGACAGGCATTGTTGCTTGTAGACGAGCACCCGTCATTGATATTCGAGGTTCACAAGGCTTTTTTGCGCCCCTCTCCGGATCTACAGGAATTGTCCATTCGCTCCTTGATCGACGACATAAAGGAATACTCACCTCGCGCATTGGATGTGAAAGAGGAACCCCTAGCAACGAGATGCAGACTGCTAGCGCTTGTTTTATCGGAATGCCCCACGCTCGAACCAAGCATTGGCCACAACCTTATGGATTGCCTTCTTGCGTTACTCCTCTCGAATTCAAGTACGATGGAACCAGATCACAGCATGCCAAAATGGCTCGCCTCCCATCTCCTTGTCACGGAGGCTTTGCTTAACGCTGGCGATCAGCCTGTTCCTGTTGTTCTCCCAAAGGAGGGAGATCCCATCGTTCCACAAGACCTTAAGCTTGGTCCTCCGTACCCTGATGCGCGGTCGATTGTCTTCGATTTTTGCGTCCGTCTACTCGCACTGCCCAACTTACCTCGTGATGAGTTTTTGGCGACTTTGCGCCTTCTAGTCGTCCTTTCGCGCGACCACAACGTTGCGTCCAAGTTTGTCAAACGAGACGGAATCTCCCTCGTTTTCAAGCACCTGAAGGTCCACGGTGGAGCTGGCAGTTATTCATATATCGCCATCATTCTCCGACATGTTGCGGAGGACCTGCACACTTTACAGGGTACTATGCGCCAGGAGATCAAACGCTTCCTCTCTCAACCTCGTACGAGAATCGTCGATGTCTCCAGCTTCGTTCGCAACTGTAGTGCAGTCGCGATGCGAAGCTCCGAATCTTTCATCGAGGTCGTTCAGTCGATCTGCCAGTTGCAACAACCTTACTCCGCGATTCAGCACATCAGCCTTAAGCCCGACGTCACAGAGGATTTTGCACCCGCTAACCAAGAAAGTCTGAAAGCAACAGATATGCAAGTCGATTCGCCGACAGATGTTCCTCGCCCACCATCAAACGAGGCATTGGAATCTGTGGTTCACTTTCTCATAGGCGAGCTGATGAGGGCCTACAAACCTTCTGATGGTTCCACAGATACAGGGCCCCAATCAATCAAACAACAGCCCGCTCCAGCACCACCCACCGAGCAAGCAAGCCCCCAGACGCCGATTGTTCACCTCGACAACCCGAGCGAGCAGGAACGTTACACTCACTGTTGCTTCCTGATGCAATGCCTCTCTGAACTTTTATTCTCCTACGACGCATGCAAACTTGCGTTTTTGTCATACAACCCCAAGAAGCAGCGCCAGCAAACACCGTCAAAAGACGGGAAGTACAGGACAGCAGTTCTTCAATTCTTCCTCTCTGAGCTTGTCACGTATGGTACGATCGCCGCCCAGCCTGATGCGAAGGCCAGACTGCATCTGTGCACTTGGGCTATGTCGGTCCTTGTAGCTCTTTGCATCGACTGTTCGCCAGGCGCCGAGACAAAGGAAGTTCCTGCAGACCTGGTTTCGATCCGCAAGTTTGCCCTTGATGCCATTAGCAGAGCTATCAAGGAAACCCTGCCTTCCGAAAGCATGGGTGGCAGATATGGTCGCCTCCTCGCATTAACAGACTTGTGCAACCGCCTGTTGACTGTGCGTTTCAGCAATAATGGTTCCAGAAAGCCGATGGAAGAAAACACGACACACGTTGCGAAGATCATGCTGGAGAAGAATTTCGTCGCGACCTTGACTAACGCTCTTGCTGAAGTGGATCTGAACTTCCCAAATATTCGCAATCTGGTTGCATCTGTTCTTCGGCCATTGGAGAATTTGTAAGTTTTTTACGCTTTCCCGTCA
This sequence comes from Boletus vinaceobasis, assembly GCA_038092335.1. NCBI lineage: Eukaryota > Fungi > Basidiomycota > Agaricomycetes > Boletales > Boletaceae > Boletus > Boletus vinaceobasis. The sequence goes on from JBBPQE010000032.1 coordinate 61,909, forward strand.
AGGGAAACCACATTGAAGATGTCTTCAGAACTCGTGTCGCAATCAAGATGAGTCGAGCGTCAGAAAAGTCCAAGGACGGCACCGAGGAAAAGACTCAGAGTGTCGGATCGATATCAGAGGACGAGGAAGAGGAGGATATCGACGCTGAAGACGCCGAGCGTGAGGAGACTCCTGATTTGTACCGTCATTCAGCTCTTGGAATGTGAGTTTCTGTCATTAAATTTTCGTCTACGAATTTTCTTACTTAATATCTTCTGATGTAGGTTTGGAGGTGTAAGTATGGCAGTTGCTGATTATGACGAAGGCTGACGATTTTGAACAGGAGATGGAAGATGTCAACTATGCGCAAGATGACGAGATGGATGAGGGAGACGAAGATGAAGAAGAGGACGTTGACATGGAATATGGGGACGAAACCGACAGTGAAGCGACTTCTAACTCCGATGAAGTTGATGCGGAGGAAGAGGATGGGGAGGATGAAGATGAATCTCATGGCGATGAGTGGCGGGACGAAGACGAAGATTATGAGGAAGCGGATTTGATCGAGAATGACGAAGATGGAGAAGTCGGTGTTACTGGCGTGAACGGCACTGACCAAGTTCTTGACGACGACATGATGTGGCAGGTTTGTCTGATCTATGTTGTTTGCTGGACGCGGTTTGACTTGAGGATACTTTGAAGGATGTAGGTGACGAAGGGGACGCAGAAGACGAAAACGGCGACGAAGGCGACGAGGACGAAGGGCGAGGTCAGCCCACCCTATTGATTTTCTTCTACTTGATATTGATCCTTGATACAGACCAGGTCAATGTGATTCACGCTGAGCAAGATGATGAGCCAGACATGTCTGACGAGGAAGAGTAAGGCTATTGACCGCGCACCGCATGACACAGGACTGACACCTGGTTAGATTCCGAGGCGATGTCGGTATTGTTGATGTTCGGGATGTTGCTCCCGTGGGAGGTGCTAACGACGACGTTTTCACTTACTCGGAGCCTTTCGATGTCGACGGAATTGAAGTCCAGGGGAGAGAAGTAAATCCATTTATATCTCGCCGACGAGGTGGTAAGTGACTGTCAATTGCGTAAATCTCAGATAAAAATTTACGCGATTTCGTTCAGGCGCCGATGACGTTCAGGTTTTCGGCCGAACTCGAAACCCACCATCCGCACCAAGTGAAGCGACAGTTCATCCCCTTCTTCTGGACGCGTCAGTTGGCAGCAATCGCACATCAACAGCTCTCTCCCGTGGTTCCCGACGGCAGCAACGAGGAAACGGGAATAACCTTCAAACTGAACTCATCCAGTCAATTGAAGATATCATAGGGGGAGATGCTGTTCAAGTTTTCCAGCATATCGTGAACCGTTCTGGTGGTACTCGCGAAACAATTCGTGTCGATGTTGCTCCAGCCGCTCTAGCCGGCATAGAGCAGGGCATGATCCACTTGCAGAGGCTTGCAGGTGTACCCTCTGGTCCCAGAGTGGAACGCATTCCCCGACAAAGTGAAAACCCTCCCGACACTCGTGGCCTCGATCCTCTTTTCACGGTGCAAAGGTGGACCGAGGAGGCCAAAACTGTTAATGGCAAACATGTATCTGAACGAGCAAACCGGCTAGGCAACCATATCGTACTTGCGTTACTACCGGCAGCGATTGCAGCGAAGGCAAAAGAGGAAGAGCAAAGGCGACAAGCACAGCTAAAGGCGGAGGAGGAAGCTAAAGAGCGTGATGCCGAGCGATTGGCAGCTAAAGAAGCTGAGGCCACCGAAAGCGCAGACGCTCAACCAAAGGATGACATAGTCACGACCTCACCGGAACCTTCCACAGCCCCAGTTCGAGAGCAAGCAGAACAAACTCCTGTCACGGACTCAGTCGCCAGTGACGTCGAGATGCGCGATGTACCTCCATCCGAACCAGTGGTTTCTGTCTCGCAGGCAGAGATGGCGGGGCCCTCCCAAGTCCAAGAGAGGTTAACTGTCATGATTCACGGCAGCGAGGTCGACATCACGGACATGGGCATAGACCCAACATTCTTAGAGGCGTTGCCAGATGATATCCGAGAAGAAGTTATTAATCAACACGTTCGCGATCAACGCGCTGCAAGAGTAGAGCGACCTGCCGACTCTCAGATCAGCCCCGAATTCCTCGATGCTCTACCCCCTGAAATCCGCGCGGAACTCATCCAACAGGAAAGGTTGGAGCAGACAAGACAGACACAGTCGGCAACAGCCAACGACAATGCTGCACCCGGAGTTGCGGCCGATATTGATCCAGCTAGCTTCATAGCCAGTCTCGATCCACACCTCCGACAAGAAGTTCTCTTGGAGTCGGAGGAAGGTCTTCTGCAAACTCTGCCATCTTACATGATTGCTGAAGCAGGCGCATACCGCGAGGAGTCTCAGCACCCACGTAGGTTTACGTTCGCAACGCGTGGTGGTCACAGGGCGACTTCACGGTCTGTCCCACCCCGTAAAGCTCCCGCACCAAGGGATGCTATCCAGCTCCTTGATAAGACTGGGGTGGCCACCCTCGTTCGCCTCCTCTTCTTTCCTCAGGTCTTGAAGAAGAACCTCCTTTTCAAAGTGCTGGTCAACATCTGCGAGAACGGCAAAACCAGAACGGAGCTCTTCAATCTTCTTCTTAGCATACTGCAAAGTGGACCAGGCGACCTCACCGCCGTAGACAAAAGCTTTGCCCAGATGTCCACGCGCACTCCCAAGACACCCAGCCAACAGACTCCCAAGGCTCACGGTAAACAAAAGGCACCTGAGCTCAACAATTCCGCGACCCTCACCAATCTCCAGAATGAATCCGTCCCAGACCTAGTTGCTCAACGCTGTCTTGAAGCACTGGTGTTTATAGTCAGCGCTAACGAGTTATCGTCCCTCTTCTTCTTGAGCGAACACGAGCTACCTGTCGGACTCAGAAAGGTGAACGCCAAGAAGGGCAAAGGAAAGGAGAAGCAAGCACCCCAAACCCACTATCCCATCGTTCTCCTCCTTGGTCTTCTGGACAGACAGTCGCTGCTCAGAACGCCATCAATCATGGATTCGGTCGTCTCATTACTCTCCACCGTCACCAAGCCGTTGGCTAGTTTGAAGTCAGAAAAGGAATCTGTCTCGACTGCAGCACCGGCGGGTTCGAATGAACCGGCTTCCAGTATCTCATCTGCACCATCGCTCCCTATTGTCCCAGATGCACCTCGACGTCAAGAACCAAGCGCTACAACAGGAGCGCAAGGAGATCAGAACAGGATTGAAAACGAAAACGTTGCGGGTGAACAATCGGACGAACGGATTTTGCTGGCTAGCCCACCTCAAATACCCCACTCGGTGCTGCGTCTCATCGTCAACATCCTGACGATCGGCGAGTGTTCTGCGCGCACGTTTCAGCAATCATTGACCCTTATCCAAAATTTGTCGCACATTCCCGACGCTCGAGACGTGATTGCACAGGAGTTGAAAGCCAAGGCACAAGACTGTGGGCAGAATGTTCTCATCGACCTCAACCACCTCTGGGTATCCCTACAAAATCCCACTCAAGACATTCTCGCCTCTTCCATCGCGTCCAAATTCTCTTCTCCCTCGTCTGACCAAACCAAACTCCTACGTATCCTGAAGACGTTGGACTATATGTACACCCCTCGCTCAGCGGGACCTCTGACGGACGAAACTCGCAAGAGTCAGGATGCCGAGAAGGTGCAAAACATCTACGAATCATTCCGCTTCACACCACTCTGGCGCCGACTTGGGGATTGTCTTGCCACCATTGATGCTCAGCCCGATATGGAGCATGTCGCCACCGTCTTGTTACCCTTAATCGAAGCTCTTATGGTAGTGTGCAAGTACGTGGGCCCAAAGTCAACAGCTGCCGCAGCGAGGACAATAAAGGCGTCTGCATCCCCAAGGTCTCCCATGACCGCCAAAGAGTCGATGGAGGATCTCTTCGTCACGTTCACCGATGCTCACAGAAAGATCCTCAATGTGATGGTCCGCAACAATCCTTCACTAATGAGTGGATCATTTTCACTTTTGGTCTACAATCCACGTGTCCTGGACTTCGACAACAAGCGGAACTACTTTACACAGCAGCTTCACCGTCGCCCTGCATCCCGCGAACACTATGGCACGTTACAACTCAATGTTCGCCGTGCACGTGTATTCGAGGACAGTTTCCAATACCTCCAACGGAAGACTGGCGACCAAATCAAGTATGGCAAACTTAGCGTTCGATTCTACGATGAGGAAGGCGTGGATGCTGGTGGTGTCACGAGAGAATGGTTCCAAATCCTTGCACGCCAGATGTTTGATCCCAACAACGCACTCTTCCAGCCATGCGCGGCCGACAGACTGACGTATCAACCAAACAAGAATTCTTGGGTCAATCCGGAGCATCTATCATTCTTCAAGTTCGTTGGTCGGGTCATCGGAAAAGCCATATATGACGGGCGGCTTCTAGATGCATACTTTGCAAAGAGTTTGTATCGACAGCTCCTTGGAAAACCAGTCGATTATCGAGACGTCGAGTGGGTTGATCCAGAGTACTACAATTCACTGTGCTGGATTTTGGAAAATGATCCCACGCTGTTGGAGCTGACGTTCAGTGTTGAAGCAGATGAGGTTTGTTGTCACTTTCATCCACGAACTTCCGCGTCATTCAATTCCTTTAAACCTTACAGTTTGGGAGGAACCGTATTTTCCCACTCAAGCCAGGAGGTGAATCCATCCCTGTCACACAGGAAAACAAGCGAGAGTTTGTGCAGCTTTCGGCCAATTTCCGCCTGTACTCCTCCATCAGCGAGCAAATCGAGAATTTAGTTGTTGGATTCCACGAGATCATTCCCAAGGACCTGATTACCATCGTAAGTCGTCGCATTCACTGCATTGGAGAGTTCTCATTTCACTTGTAGTTCAACGAACAAGAACTTGAGTTACTCATCTCCGGGACGCCTGATATTGACGTCGACGAGTGGAGAGCCGCGACGGAATACAACGGATACACCGGCTCAGACCCCGTTATCGTTTGGTGGTGGAGAGCTCTCAAGTCGTTCAATCGTGAAGAGAGGGCCAAGGTGTTGAGCTTTGCGACTGGCACTTCGCGTGTCCCTCTCAATGGCTTCGTCGATCTCCAAGGGGTACAAGGAGTCCAAAGATTCTCGATTCATCGTGCCTACGGGGATCCGGATCGCCTTCCTCAAGCCCACACTTGTGAGCCCTTTCACCGACCACGATGATTCAGTTACTGATGTTCGTCATGTTAGGTTTCAATCAGATCGATTTACCACAATATTCTTCCTATGAGATGCTGCGACAACAGCTTTTACTAGCAATAAACGAAGGGGGAGAAGGCTTTGGATTCGCATAAGCATGTACACTTGTCCCGGATCACGTTTAGACGAGCCCCCAGTCATGTAGTAGAACATCATATTTGTATTTACATTACGCATAGTTTTACCGCAACTGAGCATTGTTATCGTGTTCAACGAGTCGCAGTTGATTAAGATTCTTGTACCGTTCCGGTTACCCGGGATCGACCGTCCCTGCGGTACCCAGTGTGACATCCATTCCTGTACAGTTTATACGTTGAACCTGACGGATATCCTACCAGTCGAGCAATAGCCACAGTGCCTTTTCGCCATGAGAGCCTATGTGGTAAACGAGTGGAAGCATCCCTCTGAACTCACCCTTGTGCACAATGCACCAGAGCCAGTGGCTGGACCAGAGGATGTCCTCGTGGACGTGTATTCTGCAGGCCTCAATTTTTTCGATGTATGTCTCTCCAACACATTGCGCGCGAGTCAAACTTGACGCATTCTCGATAGATCTTACAAGTTCAGGGTAAATATCAAGTGAAACCACCCTTTCCGTTCACGCCTGGTGCAGAATTCGCGGGGACGATTGCGAGCAACTCCCTAATCCCAAAGGGTTGCCCCTTTAAACCTGGAGATAGGGTATTTGGCAGTGCGCAGGGCGCATTTGCGGACCGTATAGCTGTCAAGTGGGAAGCAGTCATACCACTCCCGGATAACCTCACTTTCGACCAGGGGGCAGGTATGTCTCGTTCAAATTTTCGAAGCGTACATCTCAGGACGATGTCACAGGCCTTTACCTTACTTGGCCAACGAGTTACGAAGCCCTCGTAGGTCGAGCAGAACTGAAACCAGGTCAAGTGGAACGTGCGTGTCTAGGAAAGCTGATGAACTGATTCAGAATGGTATCGTAGGCGAGACCATCCTTGTAAACGCTGCAGCTGGGGGCGTTGGGATCGCTGCTGTGCAGCTGGCTAAAGGTGCCTTTTTCCATATCTCAAGCTCTGTCACCCACTCACAGGGCGTAGTACTGGGAGCCAAAGTTATTGCCGCTGCTGGCTCGCAAGGTAAACTTGACATATGCAAACGGTATGGAGGCGCGGACTATGTTGTTGACTACACGACGTCGGAGTGGCAGAAGCAAGTGCTGCAGATTACTGAGGGTAAGGGCGTCGACGTCGTGTACGATCCCGTGGGCCGGATAAAAGGCAAGTAGAACCGCATTCTTCTCCTGTGAGCAACGTTTGACAGTATTTCCAGACTCGTTGAAATGTATAGCGTTTAAAGGCAGGGCATTGGTGATCGGGTTTGCCGCGGGTTCCATAGAGCAGGTAACACCCTCTCCATACCAACACCTTGGGTGTTGCTCACCAACGACCGCCAGTTGCCCTTGAACTTGGTGCTGCTGAAAAACATCAGTATTATGGGACTCCATTGGGGGCTCTATGCATGTGTGTGCAGACCGACGATCCATGGAATTGAATGCTGCATTAATCATCCGTTTCAGATAAAGAACCCTCCCGGATTCCTGTCGTGTGGAAAGAACTGCTAGGGTTCGTAATTCGCCATCATGCCTCTGTGGTGACTGACTCGTCGATTCCTAGCCTGCTCTCGTCGGGTAAAGTCAAACCGGTCATTTACTCCACAATATATCCTCTAGCCAGTGCAATGGATGGCTTGTGCGCGGTGGAAAAAAGAGAGACGTGGGGTAAAGCAGTCGTTCGGGTTCGTGATGAGGATAAGACCACAGCAAAGTTGTGACGAGACTGGTGCGGTGTTTGGGGTCCCCTAGCTTATGTAGCTACTCCCGTTGGTCGTATTCGAACTGCCCGTCATGCAAACTTTTGAAGACACCGAACCTGTCGTACGGATACGCGACTTGAAGAGAGACCGGGTGAACTTTGTGCTGGAGAATGTCGACCTGGCGTACGTACAAAGCCTCTGGTCAACTTTGACCATCCGTGTTCACCTCCCTCCGTCCTTCACGACAGATTCGCAAACTCAGTCCGAAGAGTGGTCATAGCGGACATACCCACAGTCGGTTCGTACGTGCTAGAGAGTCTAACGTGCAATACTAAATCCCAGGCTAGCCATCGACATGGTCGAGATTCACTCCAACACGACGGTGTTGCCAGACGAGTTCATCGCCCATCGGCTCGGCATGATCCCGCTGAATAGCGCCAATTGCGACGAGGGCATGCGCTATACTAGAGTACGTCTCGCAACCTGTGCGTTGGAAAAGTCATGGTCGTGACGGATTCTCAGGACTGTACCTGTTTGGCGGGATGCAGGTACTGTGCGATCGAGCTGAGGCTAGATGTCGTGTGCAACGACAATCGGACCATGGAAGTCACGAGTAATCACCTCGATGTAGTCGAATTCATGTCGAACGCTGGCTCGTCCGAGGTAATCACGGAAGGCGAAGAGCTGACGAAACGAGGAGAGACCTTTGGGTATCCAGTAGGAAAGAGTGCGTCGCTCGTTCCTTTCTCACCGGGACCTTCTCATTATCCCGTTCTGCCAGACGACCCGACGGTACCTCCAGTGTTGATTTGTAAGATTCGCAAAGGGCAAGAATTGCGCTTGCGCTGCGTGGCAAAAAAGGTGCGCACGTCGAATGTGGCACGCGCATCTCACACATGGCATGATGGCAGGGCATAGCGAAGGAACACGCCAAGTGGTCACCATGCTCTGCTGTCGCTTTCGAGTATGATCCTTACAACAAGCTGAGACATACAACATACTGGTACGAGGGCGACGTGCGGGCCGAGTGGCCCGTAGGCGAAAATGCAAAGGAGGAAGAACCACCACGAGATGATGAAATGTTTGATTTCAATGCGAAGCCGCGTAGATTCTACTTCGAGGTTGAAACAGACGGGAGCTTGGGTCCGCAGGAGGTCATCATGAAGGTATGTGAGCTGGATCTACCAGGCTAATCAAGACTCATTGTAGGATTCTGCAGGGTCTCGCGGAACTTCAGACAAAGCTAGCAAACTTGATCCTCGGCCTTAAAGCACCTTCGGACATGGATGTGTCAGGGGAGATGGATTCAGCAGTGAATGGCGGTGGTGCTGGGTGGAGTCAACCTACGACATGGGGGAACCCGGCTGCCTCTGCCGCTGGGTATGCTAGCCCGGCCGGTGGTGGATGGAGTGGTGCTGGGAGTTGGGGAGGCGGCACGAGCCCGGCACAGAACAGCGGGGGAAATACTAGTGGTTGGGGTGTGACCCCGGCAGCAAGTTCCGGAGGAGGTTCGAGTTGGGGTACAAGCCCTGCTCAGGGCGCCTGGGGAGGAAACACTAGCCCGAACTCAGGTGGTGGGACGAGCGCTTGGGGTGGCCAGCAGGGGTGGGGAAGTCCAAGCCAACAAGCCAACGGATGGAACCTGTGACTCGGGGTAAAAGTAAATCAGCGGTATCTTCGAAACAGGACTAGTGTGTGATTAGTATACTTGGAAAAATACTTTAAAAGGTCGTCGGATGGCAGCGAGGTACACTCGCCCTGATATGGTAGACTTTGTGGAAGTTGGGACTACAAAAGACGCGTAAATTTCGTTCTCATCAGAATTCGAGGGGCACTACTAGAGTAACTCCTGGCCAACATCTCTGATGTTCATGAGGCTCAGCTTGACGGTGATTGTGTCGTGTCCGACGGTCCCTCATTTGACGGAGATGAAAATGATGGTGCTGCCCACGATATCCCTACAAAATCAATCATGTTCTTGTAATCGCGCTCTGTCGAAAGGATCTACGAGCACAGAAAACACGGTCTCACCAATCGCGTATTGTTCTGATCCCTTACGGAAGTTAACCTGGAGCCGAAGTCGAAGGCAAGTCCCGGGATCAAAGTGATTGATTCTCCATCGGGTTATCTGCTACATACCCATGTTCAGCTCCACAGTAACGTGTTCGCTTACAGGAGGAGGCTGTGGAGTGACGATGAAGAACTGTGTACCCTTGATATCGGTGGAGACAACACGCTGCCGGTGTGTACGATTGGCCAGAAATCAGTTATATGGCCCATCAGGAACTTTGCGGATCGGTGATGGACGGTCTGGATTGGTTGACGTTGATCATGACAGCACTCTGGACGTAAACTTGACTGCAGGGAGGAAAGGGGGCCAACGGACTGATCCAGTCATTCAAACTTAAATATGGGCGCACCTGCTGAACCGAGTTACCCCAGATGAGTCGCGTATTTTGATTGCACTAGAAGTCTAATAGATTGTCAGCTGGCAGTGGCTCTGTATCGAGGTAGCATCTTTCGCGGGCCATTTTCTCCAGAAATTTGATGCAGCGATGTCGCTCACCTCGAGTTGACTTGAAGCCTAAATACGACCTCTTGGATAGTCAAGTTTTTACGATTCTGCGAGCAAAAAGGTGTACTGACACGAGGAAAGCGGATGAGGGTGAAGAACGAGCTTCGACCAGCGCTAGTGAAGGGTCTGTGGCTCGGTCGCGGGTGCTTTGTACCCTGGAATAGACGCAGAACAACGGGGACTACCATCCGACTGGACGTGGGCCGAGGGTGTTTCTAGAAAAAAAAGCTGTGGACAATGTATCGACATGGAAACATATGAGTGACCAAGAGAGAATAAATTCGTCATACCGAAGTCGAAGTACACCTTCGATAGGATGGAAGATCGATAACGTGAGTCTGATACTTTTTTTCTAGAAAGCCAGGAAATTAAGAGCACAAAGGGTCGTTATGGCGAGTCCGAATTCTGGGAGTGAGGAAGTCGAATCAACAGTTGAGATGAGACCTGACACATCGAACGGTGGTAATTGACTGATTGGCCTCGAAAGACCGTACTTGGATAATATGTCAGTGTTGATTATGATCGTGTGGGCACCCTCTTCGCTTCTACCCCACATCTCCTCTGTATTTATAACTCTGCTTCTTTCCACTGAGGGATTGACACCGAAGCTGTACAGCGCACGACGCCAACCTTACGTGTGTCACACTGTTGTCTAAAATGTTACACGTGTTGAGCGTCAAGAAGTGGCGCAGTGTACCACCGAGAATGGTGATCAACGAAGCCCAGTAAACCGGGCGTCCAGGGGAATGGCGAGCATAGACGAAACGACCGAGCCGTGCGACGAGTCGAGAGAACAGGTCGAACCACGGGGAGACAAGCGCCGAGTAAAGGGAACCTATTGTACGCGAATGTGCAGATCGAGGGGAGAACGCAAAACCGTGACGAGACGTGTTGACGACCGACGACGGCATTCGAAGAAAACCATCAGCGCACCTCTTGAGTGCAACGACACGAAACGGCCGAGCGTACAACCTGGAGAGAACAGGAGCGCTCGGAAGGCGAAACAAGTCGGTGCGACGAGCGCGCCATATCGAGATAACGGGCCACAAGGTCATAAGGAGGTGTAGGAGGCATCCGGAGACACCGACGGCGCCAGGGAGTATCGGAGCGTTGGCGGTGGCGATGAACGAGATGGTAGAAACAAAGGCGCTAGCCGGTGCTTTAGCACGTCGCGCTCTTTTGAGCTACCAAAAGTGGTCACCGACGCTTGTAAGACCTCGATCACTCCCGGGACATTTTTTTCAACAGCGAGGCATGCCATTCAGTGCGGTCAAATCTTCCATCATTCCATTGGGTTTGCAATGTAATTTGGGGTTCCGTCCTTCAGACTTCGGGTGCACTCCTCACATAGAGTCGATTGTTGCTGTCTGAGACGCGCAAAGAGCCGTAACACTCTGGTAAGCTTGTCAAGTTGTGAGGGATTGTGAGGACGCGTTGAGAGTGACTGGGGTCTTACAAGCGTCGGTGACCATCTTTGGTAGCCCCGTTACGACGTATTATACCGGGAAGCCGCCCACTCTGATCAATATCCGTGACGAGGAATAAACATGAAGGGAATGGAAGTGGGGGAAGAGGATCGCCGCACCATCACGCTGGTATCGACCCAGGGTAGAGGAAACGAGAACGAGATAGATGATGATGGGACAGTCCCGAACCAGTGGTAGTGGGACATGGTACAACTACCGCAAATCAATGACAGTGCCCGAAGAGATGGACCCATACTGACACTGAGCATTCCGAAGAACAGTAGTAGGTCTGGATCATCGATATCGGGGTGGCGCCGTTGTAACATCTCAGAGAGCACGACGTTGCTGGGAACCGGTTAGTCAATCAACCGCGATTATTCCACCTGACAAACTTACTTGTCGAGATATCAAGTGTGTGTCGTCGGTTCCGAATACTCGGATAAGCCTGGGAGCTCGCTACCAACCAAGTTTGGAACCAACACACGCTCAAGGGTACACTAACTCTCCGAGGGGACCATCATTGACATTTGTGGTCACGGTCCTTGCCACGCGCGTGGTATACGCCACAATGGCCAAGCGTGCCCATTCCGACGCTACGTCTTGGCTTTCGCGGGATGGTGGCGTCTACTAGCTAACCGATTGTCGACAACACCTAGCACGAAGCCTGTTTAGGTTCAATAGCCGTGCGTTGCCACCCCACATCGCCAACAAGGAGGTGCCTAACCGCTTGCCCGCCGGATCTCCTACCATTCCTCATCCATCTTCGGCGCATAGACTACGCAACCATATCACTATAGTAAGCGATTGGGGATATCCTTGCTTCCGACTGAACCCTGGTCCTGTATCCGCAGTATAGTACCCTACAGTGTAGGACAGACAAATGTGTCCAACAGAGTCCCTGACCCCTGACCCCATCCGCCGTTCCCACTAGCCATTTCGGGTCCGGATATCTTTGTGTCGCCCCCTTCTCCACCGTTGTCATACGGAAAATAGCGTTGCGGTGGGTACGTTCCATCATCATCATTTATCCCTAGCGAAACCCCGGCCCCCAGCGCAGCGAGCGACCAAGCATTGACACCGGATTCCGCGGGTGCTTGGCGGAATAGCTATAGACGACTCGCCCTAAAACAGGGTCCAAGCTCGCTATCCATGATATTCTCTCAAGCTTTGTGATACGCTATGTCGGCCCACTTGCCACTCTTACCCATGCTCTCAGATCAATCCCACCTGCCTTGTTGGGTGACAACGTCAAAAGTTAAGATTAACCTCGTCTTATCTACCTAACCCTACTGCATTTTCATACAATTTTGTTCATGGGCGGGTCGGATTTCATTTCACCTCATCCGCCGTCCGCTCTAGCCTCCTCCTCGAGCTATGCTACATCCATACGGATCTGGTGATGGTCCAGAATCCATTTCTCGCGATTCCAGCCATGGCCATCCTGTCACCCACCATCGCGGGAAACCATGATGGCACACCCGCTCGAGAATTGCTCGTGGATTATTATTTCCGAGAGTACTTCCACAATACAATGCAGGTCGCAAGTTCTTGCACCGTGTTGTACATGCCTGGAATACAACGTGCGTTCCATGGGGTCTACTCTTTGCTCCCGGTAGTTAAATGGGAAGGAGGAAAGTACTACAAGATAGGGTATAACAAACACTCATAAAAAAAAACAGATACAGCATAATTTAGCCCCGTCGTGATGGTTCCCAGCTCATAAATGACTCGTCGCACGATCCAGGAGGGTCCGAGGCACACGATGCAACGCTCCATGATCGAAGGCCACGCAACGATGGTGGGGAAATAGCGGGAGCACGGATGGGTGAGATACAATTCGCTGTAGAGAACGTGGAAGGAATAGGCGCGCTTGGTGTCGTATTGGCTCGAGAACGTAAGTGTACTGGTCCAAAGTCGTTGGGAGATGTCGTTATATTCCCAAGAGCGGTCCTACAGTGTCGTTAGATGGACTGCGAAGAAAAAATAAGAGCAATCAACTTACGTAGCAAAAGCATCGAGGTCTGTTATTCCCCGGTTGAGCGGACACCCGCCGTTGAAGCGATGGTTTGCAGAATGGCTGAGAATATCTGCAGCCTTACGCAAACGAAGTGACAGTTCAAGCACGACGTTGTAGCTTGCGACTTCGTTGAGGCAGCCACAATGGCCGTCCAAAAACTGTCCGTGATTATATTTCATCGAACGAGGATCAACGTGTTGGTCGTGGGGGTTGACCCGGAGCACATGATCAGCGTGTCCCAGACCTTCATCGCAAGCCATTAAACCGGGGTATGACATAAAGAGGGAGGCCAGATCAATGTCGCTGGTTAGCTGTTGGTCCTCTGCGACCGTAATGTGTATTTGGGGATGCTCCTCCGTTGGCGTCACGATACCGGTCGACGGATCGCTCGCGGGAGAAGGCATGTCAAAACAGGGAGAATATGGTAACGTTGAGAGGGATATTGAACTTCCCGTGGGCGGTGGCGAAAAGGGTGATGGAAGAAAGTCCGTTTGAAGCGTCTCATTGAGCAGAGACGGCGTTTGTTTGTCCGAACATTCTTCGCTTGAACTCGCATTTGAATTCGTCGAAGAATGGTGGGATGGCTCGGACTGAGGTCTAGACCCCGCGACAGAATCATCTGAAGCAGAGCAAGACCGAGCGCGCGCATGGCACTTCTCAAATTCTTCATCTGGGCTGGATCCAGATTTCGCCCATCGAGGGTGGGGTTTATTTTTCAACTAAGGTTGAATAAATGAAATGTCTCTCATGAATATTCAATGCCAAACCTACCTCACGAATGACACCTTCCAGCTCAGCGACTCTCTGACGGAGCCGCGAGCTCTCATCTTGGGCATCGCTTCGTTGACTAGGGTCGTCAACTTCATAGACACACAACCCAGTCTATGAGAGCGATGAGCCCAAACAACTCGCTACGTGATCATTCAGAATGGCGTACCAGACCTAGCTGGGTACAACGTCCGCAGGGGCGTTTTCGATCGCACTAAAAAGGAACTTTTAGAACCGGAGACATTGTTTGTCAGAATGACATACCATTCGCTTGGAGGTATGGCAGTTGAGACATGATTGTGTGGTACGGTTGCGACGACGTTTGCGGTGATCACCCTCAGGGGCTGGGGTGGAAGACGTAGCGTCAGAGAGTGTACGCTTCTTGCGAATAGCCCTGAATTCGGTGGACATAGGAGTGATCAGAGGGGATTGAGAGTGACATGAGTGTGTCGAGGTGGGTAGATATTTGTAGGACCAGTGCCAGCAATTGTCTTGGCATTCCGGGAGCGCGCCAATCATAATCCCAGAAGGAATCGCCGATTTAGACACGGGTGGGGAAAGGCGATCTAACAGATCCAAGAGAAACAGACAAAGGGAAAAGATAGAACTCCGGGACAATCTTCCCATCAAATCAGAACATCAGAACAAACGTACCCATAAGGCCGTGGGAGGGCTGATCCTCCCGGCAGAGCCGGGGCTTGGCAAGATGTCGAATATCCAGGGACCAGGTAAAAGTTTCCGGCGTCCATGTACATAATGCCACGGACAAATGATAGGCTGCAGTATAAATCAATGGCAGACAAGTCCTGAATTGCAAGCGACTTTTCTTGACGAGTCCGCGTACAGTGTCGAGGTACCACGTTTGGGATATAGTCACAGCTACCTGCTTCCGTGTCAGACTCATCTTGGCGACTGCGCATGTACATAGGCCGACTTACACGGCTTGGCGACTTCATAGCCGAACACGCTCGATGGGCATGGACCTGTCGGAGCAGACCATTCTGGTTAGGTAACGCCTCAATCTTGAGTTGGCTGTTTTGCGGACGGCTACACACGTAACCTGCATCAAGAACGGGAGGGCTGTTAACCGAGCAGTCGAGGCTGTCTTTGGTCGCGAATTAGAAAGGGATAGCGTACTTTGTGGCCCCTTAATTTCCTGCTTTGCTAGCCGTCCTTCAACCACAGCTCGAAAAGGCGTGCGGTAAAGTCATCAAGCAATGACGTTACGCACCGTCTTTGTAGATAGTGGCAGTCACGATACGTGATTCGTTGGCTATTGCCAGTGGCAAGTTGCGTATGGTAACGCTCACCGACTGCGGAGCGGGGAGGTAAGGCTCTGATACTCGCTAGAGCGTCAGGTCCGGTTATGTGATCCGCCTGCTGATTGTACACCAAAAACAAGGGAACCGTAGCGAGATGAGGTCGTCAAAGCGCGATATTGCGTCGCCATGCTCGCCGGCCATAGACACAACGATCGGATAAGCAAAGTTTGAGTGCCTGGGATACACACCTTCAATGATGAGAAGAAGAAAGTTAGCGTGAGTTGAATGGGAGTGCTAGAACGCGATGTCGCACGGGTGGTATGCCTCGTGTCTTGCTCTTACCGACAGATGCAAGCCACCATCCGTGGCAAAACGGTTTATTGGCCAAACTATACTACTTGATACAATTGGACATCGGTCATCAACGCGTTCCAATTGTCCGTGATCAATCAAGATGTTGAATCGGTCCAAGTGGTTGGTCGGTCATCAAGGCGACATCGCGACACGACCAACAGCCACGTCACAAAGTTTGCACTGGAGACGAGCACGTATCTCACGAGGGAACGGAATGATCATCAACAAGCCTTAAGCGAGAAAAAAACCACCCACGACCTACAACATCACAACTGGTTCCAATATCATCAAGGAACTCAGCAGACTGGCGCTGGACCGAGATGCCATATAAGAACCACTGCCCAAGTCAAATCTGATGTAAATGCGCGACCGTGCCGGAAATGAGAGACCGCTCGACAAAATCTTTGAGGTGCCGGATGATGGGCTGACCGGTGAGACGCGTACGACACGACGGCGAGCAGGGAGGGCGAGGCGAACGCACCTGTAGGCTGTAAGGAGCTGAGCGCGCGTACTACAAAGAGTCATAAGACCTTACTAACCTATAACCAGGTAAACCGCAAATATAACCAAATATCAACGTTCGAAACAAATCCCTCCGCACGAAAATGAAAACTGACTGGGGCACGTAAAATCCACTACCGTACGGGAATGTTTTACCGAGACGACGGATCTCGCACGACTTGGATGGAAAATTAACGCCAACTTGGGGCATCTTCGACGACCCAAACATGTTCCCTCCCACAGTAGTTGTCCCGCTATCTCTCGGCCACCGTTCAGTGTACAATACGGTTAAGCTTCCGAACACGCGGTCGTCATACTTGTCAATCCCATGGAAAGTAGAAGTAGCGTCGCAGAGCTTATACTTTGTTGTGCACACCCTCGAGGCTCGAGAGTGCTCCCTGGCCGCGGGAGGCATTTCAGCGCTACCTCGACAAGCCCACAGTGGAGCAGCCACAAGGACAGGATCTGACGCTGGCCTCGACGGTGGAGATAATAATCAGATCCCCTTCATCAACGCCGTTAACTGAAAAGTGGTATGGATACCGACGGTCCGTCTAGACCGTGCAAGGGGGTAACAGTGATCTTGTGCGGAATTCAGGCTCAATGATTAGAGTCACTTGGCACTTCTGTTCTCACGATTACCTTCGAGAACAAGAATGCTTTCCTGAGGAAGCTACGTCTAGGGCAATAGATCCATATGGCCGGTGCACGACATTGGTGCCGGATAAACCTATACAAGAAATGTAATAGTCATCTGGGAAACGGCGATAGTGTAAAGGCGCCGAGGTGGTCGTCCGCCTGAGCTCGAGGATTGCTCACCGAGAACTGTCCAGTAAGAACAAGCCATGGATAGACACAGTAAAATAAAACAGTATCGTGTTGCGCCACACTCAGGAGGAAAACAATTGTCCCGTGAACATTAAAATATAGAGTATATAAAAGGCGAAATTTCCACTTCTCCCGCAATCGAGTGAGAGCGTTTTTCTGGAAAATACGAATTTTCGGCCGTTCCAAGGAAGCATCCTGTATGAATTGATTATTGCCCAAGCGTACTACTAGCCGAATACAATGAATTAAATAAATAATAAATACATTCCTAAAGGACGTATTGTTCTAATTTTTAAAACTCCGATCCCGCGGGCTTACCAATTTTCTCATCAGTCTCTACTACGGACCACTTCAAGCTCGTCCAAGTTCCCTTGAACATTTCAGTATGGCTTCTCATTTGGTGCGTGTTCATTTATCACTATTACTCCACGGACTGGTCTTATTCGTGTACAGGCAAACATATTTGGAACGGAGCAGGATCGTGTCAATTGCTCTTTCTACTACAAGGTCTGTCCCTCGACCCTCGTTCACTCTCCTTCGCCCGACACTTACATTGTCTAGATCGGTGCCTGTAGACACGGGGATAGGTGTTCGCGGAAGCATATCAGACCCCCCTTTTCCCAGACAATCTTGTTGCCCAATGTCTACCACAATCCCGCTCATGATCCTGTCTGTAAACTGTCGGAACAAGAGTTACAAGAGGGTTTTGATGCAGTATACGAGGACCTGTATTGTGAGCTAGCCAAGTTCGGGCACTTGCTCGAGTTGCATGTGAGTTGTTTCCATTCTTCCCATCGACCGAGGCTGATTCTGCCCAGGTGTGCGACAACGTTGGGGACCATCTAATTGGCAACGTATACGCGCGATATGAATGGGAAACTGAAGCGCAAGCTGCCGTCGATAACTTGAATGATCGGTGGTATGCAGGTGTGTGCCTTGTCTGTCTTTTGCTGTCTGTCCTTTTACCCTCGTACTCTTTGACAAGGCCGTCCATTGTACGCAGAACTTTCCCCCGTCACAGACTTTAGGGAAGCTTGCTGTCGACAAAACGAAAATGGAGAATGCAACCGGGGAGGGTTTTGCAATTTCATGCACCTACGACTTGCTTCCAAGGACCTCGTATCGTCCTTGCGCGCAGGACAAAGGTTGGAGAGACGGTTGAACCCTACGAAGCATGAGGTCGGTGGTGGCGGATGGGAGCCCAGCAAGAGAGAGGGTGCGAGAGGACGGAGTGCAAGCCCGCCAAGAAGAGGAGGGAACAGTGGAGAGGACCGCTGGACGCGGAAATGAAAATTGACGTTGTGTCGGACATGTCTGCATTCACGGACTCTACTTGGTGTGCAATTGAGCGCCTCCCATTTGGTACAGGGCCAGGATGGTTTTCGAGGCCAAACGGGCTTTGCGGTTTTGTCGAAATATGCTTAAAAACGCACCTCCCAAGTTTTTCCCACAGTATTTTTCGGTGGCCAATTTTCCTAGATTTTGAACAAATGTTTTACGGTTTGAGCACTGCCTCAATCACCATCATGACACCTGTCGGTGCTATTTCTGCTGTGCACGAATGTCATCCTCGAATTGTGAATCTGCTACTGAGTCATGTTAATCTGACTCAGTGAATTGTCTCCGATAAGAGGAAGTTGCATGCCCTGGCTTGACCATGGAGCCAGAGATGTTTCTTCGTTCGACTGCTGCCGGTGTCGGAGGAGTTAAATTTTGGTCGTTGTCGGTATTTCCTGCTCAGCGAAAAAGGGATAATTGCACATTTTGCGGGAACTTTAGCCATGTTTTTACATCGTTTTTAGTAGGTTAGCTACATTTTCGGACAATCTGTTCGTACAGAGCTGAATATGCAGTCAGTCACTCTACAAGTGTAGCACCATGCAAACCAGCAAAAGTGACGCAGTACGCATCAGCCATTTCGCCACCTGGCCTACGCGCGACGTTGACATGGTTATGCATTTGCTGTGACCAGTGATAAATATAAAAGCTGAGAAGCTGAGGATACTAAAGTGAGTCAAACAAGTCTCCGAGTCAGGGCATTCTTCGCTCAGACGGAATTTCATGGTAAAGTGCATACAGCCTTTGTCGACAATGTGCCTCGCGCGAGGTACTCACTACCTAAAATGGCAAACCGAATCGGGGTTAATCTAAAAGTTTTTCTGCAAAAAGTCCGAGGTGCGTCGCCGCCATCGGCTTACCGCGCACTGACATCAATTACCTAATCAGGCGGTGTGCACATACTGCGTCACCATCAAGGGGACTGGCCAGCCCCGACCGACTTTGCGTTACATGAACCAGAATGATCCGAAACTGGGTAAGCGAAATTTTTTATGAAAAGTTATTATGCAGGAGGGAACTTTCTACGGCCAGTTCTGATCAGTGGCAATCTCAAATCCATATTGCCACGATGTAGAGATGCCAAGACCACTGAACGAGCTCGGTACTCGTTCTGGCCGAAAAGCCGTTGCCAATGAATAATTAAAACTGCAGCAGTGTGGGATCAAACCAGGCATCCGTAGCACTCCTCGTGACCACTGCCCGACAACAGGCTTGGCCATTGAACAAGAAAGCTGCGGAGTGATCAATGGGATTACAAAGGATTATAGTTTACAAACATACCGGTCGACCAAGTGGCGTAGAATCTTCCCAGAGAAAGAGAGAGACCGCACGCGTGCATATGATTCTACGTATATCATTTTCGGGTGCGGTAAGCCGAGTAGCTGCACCAGCGTGTGTCACGGTTACGAGCGCTGTCAATCTGAGGGTACCCACTTGCTGAGAAGAACACAGCTCACCTTATTCACCATCACGGCGGCACAAAGCGTTACACATGTTCCGGGCCCATTTAGTATCAGCACGTCCGCAAAGGGCGTTCCAAATGTATCTTTCCTGAGCAGCGGAGCTATCGTTACTAGATATATGCAAGCCAAGACGGAACGCATGAACGTAGGAAGAGCGGTCCGAATGGCTTGGTGCACACGCCGAGCGCGAGGGACCACCAATATCTTGTAGTCCTTCCGGTGTTCGGGTCCCTGAAAAACGCCATGAGGACGCTGAAACAATTGCAGCGGATGACGTGAGCTGACGGTGTTAGGGAGACTGCAGGACACCTTGGAATGTTCCAAGGAGACTGCCTTACTCGCGCTCAGCGTGTCACCCTCGCTAACGATGTAAATCCGTGGCGAATAGCGGGAGAAGTCTAAGCCTGATGTCAACGTCAATGCTTCGCTAGTATGGCCACCTAGGATTCACATAAGCTGGTGAGAATGCAACATTGACAGGAGGACTGTCAAAAAAACCTGATCCGAGCAAGACAGCCAACACGCATTTTTCGCCGTCTTTTCGCTTTCGTGGCTTTGAGGATGGGTTAGACAACACCACATATATCCTAGTTAGCAGCAGAAGAACGAGGATCGCGACAGTTTGAAAGAACATGTCCTAGTGATTCCGGACGGTACCTGCCCGTAAGGTCAGATGGACGCCGTCGGGTCTGGCAGTACTGATAAACCGAAACACTTACGGGGCCCTGAGGTAGTGACTCACAGAGGGCGAACTCTACGTTCGGAGACAAATGTGGCCAGCAACGTGGGTGGGAACGTGCCAAGGACGCGCTCAACGTCGCGTCGTCTTCTACTGTCAAGCTTCTTCGGTTTGGCATTATCCGCGGCATGGATCCACAGCTGGTGCGTGAGTTACGAAACTCGATCAAAGACTGCTCAGAGAGAGGTCTCGTTGTTGCTGGTAAATGGTATATCACTGCACTTCATCGCACGAACCTAACATTGATAGCACATCATGCATTAGGTCTGCCGAACTTTATCTTTCGATACCACAACACAAACGAGACGCGCTTGTTGTCGATTCAAGAACCGGATTCTCGACCTCAACACCCGCACGCGCATACCCATCTCGCCCTTCGCTTGCATTTGGTGCCTCACCAGCTCCGGTTGCTGGATCAGCTCTTGCACTCGGGGGCCACAAAACCTCCCACGAGTTATACGCGAACCAAGCACGTGAAACTGAGCTTGAGCTGGCCGAGGAAGCCACTCTTCTTGCAGCCCAGTCGTATGTCACGTCCAAAGACTTGAGCAGGGCGGTACACGTGCTACGCAATTGTCGAAGTGTCAAGGCGCAGTTTTTATCTATATACTGCCAATTTTTGGTAGGTACAGCTAACATATTCTGCATAAAACTGACGAGTTTCGCGCGAACAAAGATCAGCGAGAAGAAAACGGAGAGAGATTGGTATAAACACTACAGTAAGTTGAAGTCTACAGGCAGATCTCTAAATGTCGTATCACTTGCTGACGTTGCTGCGTCCAGACATTCGGGGACATCCTCCCATTCCTTTCAACCGATCCTTATTGTATCATCTCGGGGCCGTCAAGAATGCTGTCGATCCCTGGCTGCTCTTCCTGTACGGGTTGCTTCTTTGTTTTACGACTTTGCGACGACCTCATACCTACAATTTGACAGGAAAGGCCTTTTCCTCTCGCGCCTCAACAGAAGAGAAGAGGCGATTGAGAGTATCATCTTGTCCATCAGCGGGTATCCATGGAATTGGTCCGCATGGGCTCTGCTAGGACGATGTATCGGAGACGGAGAGGAGGTTAGCCAATTCATGCCATTGTCTGCGAGCACGTCTGATTCTCTTAGTTGTCATCTTTGCTACCGCTCCTCCCTCTACCCCCAAGTCATCCTCTTGTGCAGTTTTTCCAGATCAAAACGATGAACGAACTAAATAGTCCAACGGAGAGCGAGTTGGTAATGTGTGACCGTCTTCTGGGTGGGGACTTCTTCCGAGGAAGCCCATGGGTAATGAGTCTGCGCGCTTGCGTGCTGTATCACTTACACGGTTAGCAGACTACGTTTATTATTTTACCTGGTGATCGACTCACGCGTACCTGCCCAAAGACTTTGGACAAGCCGAAAAGCAGTTTGAAAGAATTCTTGCCGTCGCCCCCTACCGAGTCGATGATATCGACGTGTATTCGAACATTCTTTACGTAACTGAAAATCGTTTAAAGCTTTCCCGCCTTGCTCACGAATTCCTTGAACTCGACAAAGATCGACCTGAAGTATGCTGTCTGGTTGGTAAGTGATATCACCGCTGATCTGAGATCATGGATTGATAAGACCGCCTTAGGGAACCATTATTCACTTCGCGCCGAGCACGAGAAGGCAGTAAGATATTTCAGACGCGCAACTGAACTAGATCGGACATATCTGTCAGCTTGGACACTTATGGGTCATGAATATGTTGAAATGAAAAACTCGCATGCGGCAATCGAGGCTTATCGACGTGCAGTCGGTAGGTGTTGATATCTTTGGAGATGATCATAAAAAAACGCCAACTGAACGCCTTGTAGACATCAACAGGAAGGATTACAGAGCGTGGTATGGTCTTGGTCAGGCTTACGAACTACTGAGCATGCACCAATATGCCCTCTACTATTATCAGCGGGCTACAGCTCTTCGGTGAGCACTTGTCAAAGCGCTTTGTCTCCCTGATCTCAAAGGCTACAGCCCATACGATGTGCGCCTGTGGCAAGCTCAAGCGTCTTGCTACGAAGAAATCGGGAGGTAAGGGAGTCGCTGCTTATGCGGAGTACGACACATGCTGATTTTCCGTGGCAGAATGAGAGATGCTGTGGAATGCCTCAGGCGTGCATTGCTAGGTGCCGATGCCCGAGAAACGACGATAAACTTGAAACTGGCAAGGCTGTGCGAGGAGTTGGAGGAGCCCGCCGAGGCTGTCGCGTATCACCAAAGGGTAGTCGAGATTTGTCGCGCCGAAGGTGGGTCGATATTTTCTGTTGGATGTATTGACGTGTGCTCACGCGACGCAGAGCGCCCAGTGCAGGACTACGCCAAGTCTAGCATCCATGTTGCTCGTCACCAGATGATGACTGGCGGTGATCTATCGCTGGCGAAGGAATACCTGGAACGGGTTGCGAGCAGCAATGCTGAGGAGGTCACTCAAGCAGCAGATTTGTTGAAGAAATTAAAGTCTGTACTACTCGTACGACAGCCTGCGTAATAATAAAGCCAGCCCTAAATTTGGGACGGGATGTTGGGCGTCATTCACGCGGTCACGGGGATTGTCACCAGGCAAAGCATACCAAACATAACAGAGTCAAGGAAATGTTCAATCCGCAAGGCTCGTTTTCTGTCCAGAGCTTTCCTCTCAATCCCGTCGAACACTCGTCCAAAGCCCTTTCATTATCATCTAGCGTCCAGGACCCACAAAATCCCTTCAATTCCTATCAATCCGCTGTTGCAGGACCGTCGTCCACAAAGTCTACCACTTCTCTTACTTCCCCTGATGATTCGAATGCCAATCTAGTTGCGTATCCGAAAGATAGGTCAGAGGAGGAGCTTCAAGTCATTCAGCAGACTGCGGCGGGGTGCGTGTAACACTGACATCATTGAACTCTCGTTAATCTATGCCTCTCAAGCTTCGCAGCCTGTCTTGCAGCTGATCATGCTGCAGTCCTACATCCAGACGTGGATACACCTTTCACGGACGTAGCCGACGTGGTCAATAGGCTTTTACCATATCATGTCTTCCAGCAACCCGACGAGGACTTGAATTTACTCCTGAACCGAAAGCGTCCAAAGGGCAAAGAAAAGGCGAGACATCACGAAATCCGACAGGAAATAGAGGGTGAGACAACGTTTGCTGACCCGAATTGTCGACTCTGATTTCGTCAATCTTCAGAAACGCGGTTCGCACTGGACTGCCACAGACGGCTTAAAAAGCTTGAAGACCGACTCTACCGCACCAAAGTCAAAACAGGGACAGTGAGTAGACGTCTTTTTGTACATTGCGCCATGCTTCCACAAAATCACAGCGTTCCTCCCCTGACGGGCAAGCGTATGTGCTCGCACAGTCAATTCTCGAGGTCGAGAGGTCCGAAACAGCTGTAGTCAGCTCCGATTTACGAAACGCAAGGAACGAGCTAGATGCAATACAACGTGAAAAACGGGCTGCGTCAACTGGCACGTCTGCGCACCCAACTATCACGACATTCCGACCGACATACTACACTCAAACGACACCTTCCCAATACTACCGTACATATTCCTATGCTTATACGCAGCAGTACAACACCACCGCGCAAGGCACCTCGGCGTTCTACTCTATCCCCTCGGCCATGCCCCAGACGACTGCTGGTGCTGCAAGCTACACTCCGTCGACGGGCCCTATACCTGTGCAACTACCTGTGACCTCCCTATCAGCTTTGCACGCACTCGGAATAGTACCTGTTCCAGCAGCATCTGTGCCACCCCCTGATCAACCCCAACCGGCTGCAGTCCTCAAGGGGTCGACGTCCAATGGCACGATGTTGAGTTTGGAGATCAATGTTTCGTTGCTTCAGTCGGCACAGATGAGTGGCTTGGCGATCTTGCTGAACTCAATAATGTCGCGGGGCGCCGGAACAGGACAAGCCAGTGCCACGAATTCGGAGCCCGCAGTTGGACAGTCTTGCATGCAAAACGGTATTACCTCTGGCGTGCCTATCACGCAGAAAGAAAGGGGTGGGACTGGATAATAGACATTACGATCGCTGTGTTCTAATCAAGATGAAATTACCTAATCTACTAAGCCGATAACTCTCACGTGACAATCTTGCCAAGGTCAGACGCGTAGTACTCTAAGTCACCAAAAAAATAATAGCAAGAAGCAAATCCACACACCAGCACGAGCATCGGTTCTCCCGAGGAGTTAGACCCAACTTGTATATAGCAACTGGGTATTGCTTGTCTGGTCCACGCTTGGGCCCGGTTGGGCGGTGGAAACAGGAATTACATATCTTCCAGGGGGACAGACTCAGCGCTCAGCTATTTCTTATGCGTCACGACATGCATTTCAAGTATGTTTGTTCGTTTAACCTCACTTGATTTAATACCCCCGAGACTTGATCATATCTCAGGGCCGATATCCTTGCGAGTTGCTCGCCCATCAATCTGGAGATCGCAGGTCGAGGTGTCCACTGACCAAGGTTGGAATCATATCGCAAGGGTCGTAGAGCGGAATATGCTGTACTGCTATTTTTTTGGGAAATATCTATCGATAAGGACGGGGCAACCCCACACCAGGCACAATACTAGGTACGTGTCAATAATGCCTTTTGCCGCAGTCAACCGGACCATACCGATGGCAAGGTTCCCGCTCAGTTCCCAAGACTATCGTTGTCAGTACAAGACTAAAAACCTTGAGAACGTACCCATTGAGTGACGTCCTCACCAACTCCGGCATATTCCGGCGCTTCTTTCTGCTTCGCCTTCCTCTTCCTGAGAAACTGGATTAAATTTAGGCGTTGCACGATTTCCCGTATACCGAGCCTGATGGTAATGAATTCGAGAGGTGTAAAATAGTTGCGCTGACCGGCGCGACGACAAACAATATGGCTAGTCTGACCATGTCTTCCTTGGGAGGTTGGTCAGGCTCGGCGTGTTCTGCCAGGAGCGATCGTCGGACAGTCCTCACGCCGAGAGCGACCCATGCAATATGCGAAGTCTGCTACTGCGCAGCAAGAAGGCCGTGCGTAACGTGAGGTATCCACGGGCGCCGAGGTTCGGTGAGTGTCAATAAAATACGCAGAGAATAAATACTTTGTGTGGCACGCTGATCGCTCTGCCCGCTAAGCTCTATGGTCCCAGGGCTTGAAGCCGAGGGGGTGAAATATTAAGGCCAATAGAAATAGAGTGACGATAGAGATTGACACAAGGATGGGCGCTGGTGTACCGTTAATAGTCCCGAGCAAGTTCGCCGAGAACTAGACAGACTGAATCCCTTGTGCAATCCTGGCCACCTCTGCTGGTGGTTCGAAGACGATAAGTTGTATGGTGCACGAATATCGAAGCAAGACCCTTGGGGCTGTAGTGCGCCAGTAAGTGTTACCGATCGCAAGCGAGGTCATTAAAAAAATGCAATAGCATGTCGGTGAAGGCAGTCACGTCGTCTGGAACAGATGAGAACAGGAGAGGTGAGATACTACCAGCCACGGCAGCCGCAACCCGGGAACCACTGACTTCGCTCCCAAATCTTTCGAGAGCTGTCTCGCCAAGGGTCTTGAGCCTTTCCCTCGTCCTCAACTAGTCTGCGTCAACCACGAAATCCAGACTTTTAGCGCTGTTTCGCTTGCAGTGGGTACAGCACACCCATGCCAAAGTTAGCCCTTTCATGTTTCAACATAAGCTTCGGTTAATTGTTATGGTTTCATGATACTTTGCTTACCCTTCAGTTTCAATTCTGGCTAACGTGGGTGGACCTGACATCAGCATTTCATTATTTAGCAGACCTGTACGAGAAGCTATTCTGATATCCACGAATCTAGCTTGAACTAATTTTTTTTCCCCGTTAGGGCAGATCTACTGGGAGAATATGATCATGTCGGGAGCCGTCCAGAGCAACTTGGTCAACATACCAGAAGCAAGCCAGAACACGATGAGAGTGCTAGAAATCGTCTGGGACGCACAGCGATTCCAGAAAAGGCTGCGCGAGTAGAGGCGTCAGCAAAGATGCCCAGCATGAAGATGCTCAAGGTGATCTGTGTGACAATGGAAGTGGTACGGATCGGGGCGATATCGCTGAAACGACGAGGTGTGATCCACGGCGGATGTGCGAGACCAATCGAGAGGAATCACAGTGGACATCGAGGGATGCAAGGGAGCTCCAGAGCAGCCTGAGAGTGTCTGACAAGATGGAGTGGGTGGCACAATGGGGCGACCTGCACTGAATTCGATGGCTGGGGATGCGAGCAAGTTAGCACCACCGATACACGCGCAAGACCATGAAACACATACCTGAGCCAACCATATCACATACTGAACATTCAAAATGACCCGTCAAATAGTCAACCCACCTCGTCGACGAGGTGGACTCAAAGCGAGACCTAGACGAGTCAGTGGGTGCCATTAAACGCACACCTTGTCTATTCAAGTTGTCACATCAACCCGTGACTAATCTGGCGGTGGGAGTGGTCTGGGACGTCCGTCCAGAGATAATGGGAGAGTAACACTGAGACCCGAGAAGCAAGCGTAGTACGTATCTGTCAACGTTGCCAGTGCTAAGGCCGACGGCATATGTTCTCTATTTCTTTCTTTTGACACCCATTCAAGGGGGTAGCGCCGAAGCTTTTTTACAGCTACTCTTCTAAACAATGTCTCTGCCATCCTTGGAGCCTTGCACTGTACTTTTCCAGCTGACAGCGCTGACCTGCCAGTTTTGAAATACTTTTAGTTGTTGCACGGTGTGGGTGACTTCTGAGTCTATGTGCTAAGTAGTCGCTTGTTCGTTTGGTCCCGACGACCTGATCGATGCAACATTCATGTCTTGACACCCTTTATCTTCGTAAATCTCTCGCATATTTGGAAATCAAATGTCGAACCCCGACTTTGCTCACGAGCGAGGATGTTTATCACGACCAAGGTCCAAGGCTAGAATCACATCCATTTCGCAAGACTCGCAGAACAGAACATACCAGCTGTACTCCCAAAATTTGGAAATATCTCAAGAGAATGCACCAGTCAGGCAACCCAACGTCGTCAACCACCAGGCACGATACAAAGCACTCCAGCCCTCCTCGTCGATGATCCTTTTCGCGCAGTCAACTAGACCGATGTAAGGTTCCCGCTCAGTTCTCAAACTATCAGATTTGAGTTCAGTGCTTGATAATTCTTGATTAAACCTTGAGAACGTACCCAATAACGTCCTCATCAACTCCAGCATATTCCGGCGCTTCATCTGCATCACCTTCCTCTTCCTGAGAAACTGAATTAAATTCAGGCGCCGCATGATTTCGCTGTATCGCGAGCCTAATGGCAATGACTTCGAGAGGTGCAAGGACGACTGTGCTAGCCGCTGCAAGGACAAAGAATATGGCCAGTCTGATTACCGAGATGTCTTCCATCGTGAGAGGTACGCCAGACTGGGCAAATTCAGGAAGGAGCAAATGTCGGACGGTCCTCAGTCCAAGAACGACGTATGCGATATGCGATATCTGCGCCGCAAGAAGGCCGGGCGTTAGGTACAGGATCCACGGGCGCCGAAGTTCGGTGGGTGTCAACAAGATACGCAGAGAATAAATAGCATTGAAGTAAGGTAGCTTGTGCGGCGTGGTGATTGCTCTGTCATACCATGAGCCTCTGCAGTCCAAGGGATGGAAGCTGAGAAAGAAATCATACCGATCGGTTATGATTGTTTGAGGCAAAGAGATCAGCATAGCGAATAGACTGTAAGCCAGCGTTCCCAAGACACCGGTCGACGGGGTACTGTAGGTCCCATGGCGAAGGTTACTTTCGCTTAGGAAGACCAACAGAAATAGAGTGATGATGGAGGTTGACAAAAGGGTGGGCACTGATGTACTGTTAGTAGTTCCTCGTAATGCGCCGAAAACCAGACATACTGAGTCCCTTGTACAGTCCTGGCCATCCCTGTTGACGACAGGTTTTATGATGCGCGAATATCAAGGCAGAGCAGTAAAGCGCACCTCAATCCTGTAGACCCTCACCAACATGGAAATGAAGGAAGTGATAACTGGGCCAGTATGCGGTTGTACACCTCCCTCTGGGTCGAGTTGGAGACCCTTGGGGTTGTAGTGAGCCCTGAACCTAACGAGGGCACCAGTAAGCGGTACCAGGATCGCCAGCGAGATTGCAAGCGACCCCACTAGCAATAGCGCATCGGTAAAAGAAAGCATGTCGTCTGACGGAGGAGAAGCCACGCAAGCGCACTGCGCAGCTGACCACTGCTATTCCGAGGGCTGTCACGGCAAGTCCCTTGAGCTGGGTAACTGCCGAAACCGTTGCACCTCTCTTGAACCCAAACCACCACCATCCCATCCCTCCTCCCCAGCCACACAGCACTCCCTGCCAACCATAAAATATAAACTATTGGTGCTCTTTTACTTTCGACAAGCTCGCCATACCCGCCTCAAGGTTAGTCCTTTCATATTAGCATTGCATTCCAATGTTCGGCACATGTTTCGATTAATGTTGTTCTTTCATCCCTCTGTGAATGTTATTTGCCGTTTAAAAAAAAAATTGTTTTTGCCCTCGAATAGACTCGACATCGAGACTTTTCGTTATCTAGCGGACCTGTACAAGGAGTAATTCTTGCGTCCATGAAGCTGGCTTGACCTGCATCTCATTTTTTCCCCGTTGAAGCAGACTCCTGGGAGATTGGCCTCGCATTCAATGTCTGGTGTTTCCCACCGTATATATAATACAAGAATTCTCAGTCAGGTATGAAACACACCTGACTTTCAACGACGCATCTATCTGAATCTTGGTGCGCTGAAGAGAGTGTTGGGTGGAAGCGTGCTCGAGTCTGCCCCTTCCCTTCAACTTATGTCTGCGTCGTGCCGATCTATGAATCCGTTTTTCACTCACATTAATATTTGCGTTGGTGCGTCTACTAGTCTAGCATTGGGAGACTCACCACGATCTACTGTTTCTCGTTGTCGAAAATCTGCATTGTACAACTGATCGTCATCAAACACCAACATATCGCAGGTCATTTGATCAGTACATCTACTAGATCGTTTGGACAGATGGTATCCGGGTTGCTGTCTCCTTGGCGTGCATCGTGCGTCCTATGTTCTTCCCAGTTGGACCATTGTCACTTTCTCTTTTGCATCTCTTCGCGGTAGCTTTGCTTTCGAAACTTGGCCAAGGCTGCATCGTGTTAGATGGCCACCATCTACCCCATCTCCCTTGCCAGTGGTTATACCGTCACCATTCTGACTGCCCTCACCTTACATGGGTGAGCTCTGCGCCACGACATTGCTTTCTTCATCTCGTGTATCTCGCCCACTGTGGCGAGTACTCTTCCTGGTGATCGCAGTCCTCGAGCTTTGTCTCTGCACAATCTACTCTCTTGGATGCCCGTACACCGGAAATACCTCTCGTCTACCGAGCTTGTTCCCCGTCCACTCGGCCATCCAGAGGCTCCCTACCCTTTCTGTACAGTTTTTATTCCTCGTGTACAGTATATAGAGAAATACAGTTTTCGTTTGCCACATGCATTGACTCTCCGACGTCCTGAGTGTTGCAACTTTCGTCTCGTCTGTCTCCGTCTCTCACCACACTTAAGCGGAGGTGGAGGTCTTCCCCCCTACTTCGCACATCGTTCGCATATCCCTTCCTTGTGTTTATGTCTATGGAAGGTGACACCGAAACCAATAGAGTTAGTTGTGTCCGAGTCGAGTTTTCATTTGTTTTCTCACAAAGCGCCCGTTGCATCCACAGAAAGCTGCCCTGGATAGACTAAGATTCCGCAAAACGACACGTCAGGATACCTTCGACTACGATCCCTCACATCCCGTGGTCGCCAACAGCCCAGCGCTCTTGTTCAGTGCCCCGCCCCCGCAGTCCAGAGATGCGTCAGCTTCCACCCACTACTACCCACTCTCCACGCCATCGACTAGTCATGGCA